>PVIU01002363.1:0-19227 GCA_004026605.1 Ondatra zibethicus | reverse complement strand
TTTGCTGGTGGGAATGCAAGCTGGTACAACCCCTATGGATGTCAGTGTGGCGATTTCTCAGAAAATTAGGAAATAACCTTCGTGAAGACCCTGTAATACCACTTTTGGGTATATATCCAAAGGATGCTCAATCGTGCCACAAGGACATGTGCTCAACTATGTTTATAGCAGCTTTGTTTGTCATAGCCAGAAACTGGGAACAACCTAAATGCCCCTCGATCGAAGAATGGATAAAAAAATGTGGTACATTTAGACAGTGGAGAACTACACAGCTGAAAAAAATAACGACAGCTTGAATTTTGCAGGAAAATGGATGGAACTAGAAAGCATTATTTTGAGTGAGGTAACCCAGACACAGAAAGACAATTATCACATGTACTCACTCATAGGTGGTTTTTAAAAATAAGGCAAAGAAAACCAGCCTACAAACCACAATCCCAGAGAACTTAGACAACAATACGGACACTAAGAGAGACTTACATAGATCTAATCTACATGGGAAGTAGAAAGTATAAAAAGACAAGATATCCTGAGTAAATTGGGAGCATAGGGGAGGGTTGAAGGAGGGAGGGAAGTGGCAGGGAGGGGAGCAGAGAAAAATGTAGAGCTCACTAAATATCAATTAAAAAAAAGACAATAAACAACTGTGCAATAAATGAGGACAATGACCTCCAAATGTAAACAATGTATAAGTATCTTGATCAGAGTTAGAAATGTACACTGCTATATGGTAAATATATGTATCAACACATAAACAATGTAATTTATTTATTTATTATGTACACAACATTCTGCCTCCATGTATGTCTGCATGCCAGAGGAGGACACCAGATTTCATTGCAGATGGTTGTAAGCCACCATGTGGTTGCTGGGAATTGAACTCAGGACCTTTGGAAGAGCAGCCAGTCCTCTTAACAACTGAGCCATCTCTCCAGCCAATAAGCAATGTTTTAAACAGAGGTAGAAGCATACAAGAATACAATATTCAATATAATTTAACTTTGTATCAACATACAAGAATCTATACCAATGTAACTGTCCAAAAACATTAACTCACAAATACCAATCTATTATTCCATCATCCAATTCCCTGCCCTTTTTTTGAAGATCCCTGAGTTTATAAAATTCCTCCTCCAACTCTCAACCATATACCAACTATAATCAACCCCTAAATGATGTCCCTAAGCCTGAGGACAAACTTTGCTGGGAGAGGGGACGTCGTCCTCTAGAATTACTTCCAGCTGTCATGGGGGCGACGTTCTTTCTAGGGGATCCTGTGAAAGTAAAACGATGATTACATTTCAAGATTAATGTCTGGTAAGATTGCAAATAGTCTCTGAGTATTTTGTGGAGGTCTGGCCAGAATGTTGTAAAAGATGTGCACCATTTCAGCGAACCAAGTTGGAACCATCTTGTGCAGCTGGTACCCAAAACAGGTCTTGTAGTAGCGCTATCAGTATCATGACATCATAGCAACCAGGTGGAGTTGTTGTTGTGGGGCCCCATCTTCTTCCTGGAAACTTCAAAGATTAGTGCAGGAAAATTCATTGTTCATTGTGGAAAATTTAAGCATCATTTATATAGACATATACAGACATCTACATTCAATGAAAGGTATGATAAAGACAAAAACAGATATGAAGAAAAGTAAGGATGTTTTCTAAATTCTTTTTCTTTCTGTCCCATATCATGGCTCCTGACATGAGACAGAAACTCTGGGTTTTTCTCTTGACAACAGGCTTGGAATTAGAGACGGACCGAGCCAGTGTCCGACTCCAAGACCAGCTCTATATATTTATAAATGTAAATACATACATATATATAAATGTATATATATATATATTCACAATATTTATGCTTACGGAACATATTTGGTTTCCTTGACGATCCTTATTGGGTAGTTAGTATTCCAACTGTCAATAGTCAAACATCCATTGTCCCTTGAATTTTTTTTTTGAGACAGTGTTTCTCTGTTGCTTTGGAGCCTGTCCTGGAACTAGCTCTTGAAGACCAGGCTGGTCTCGAACTCACAGAGATCCGCCTGCCTCTGCCTCCCGAGTGCTGGGATCAAAGGCATGTGCCACCACCGCCCGGTGGTCCCTTGAATTTTTTAAAGACGATTGTTTTCCTGCGGAGATAAGAACAGAACCCTGCCCCCATCCTATATGTTTTTGTTACTACCTGTATGATTATCATCATTGTGGATGAGCTGTCATTCCTCCTTTCCAAGAGGTTTTACCTCTTCAAACTGAACCTTTACTAATTTTGTTTTTTTAAATATGTATTTATTTATTGTGTATATAGTGTATATATATGCCTGAAGGCCAGAAGAGGGCACCGGATCTCATTACAGATGGTTGTGAGCCACCATGTGGTTGCTGGGAATTGAACTCAGGACCTCTGGAAGAGCAGTCAGTGCTCTTAACCACAAAACTATCTCTCCAGCCCCCCTTTATTATTTTTGATGGTATCCACAATTTCTCTTCTCCTGTGGAAACAAGAGCAAAACCCCTTTCCCAATGCAGCACATCTCCTGGCTTCCATTGTGAGGTCAGCACATCCTTGAAATAAACCAGTTGATTTAATTTGGCAGACTGCTGATGCCACCCTGCACTACGGGCTTTGGGTCCAGCTGCCACTGGAGTGGGAGACCTGTCTAGTGTGGCTATTGAACAGCCAAAGACCTTCACAGAGCACACAGCCTGTGATTTATACTAAAAAATTTCTTGATTTGAGTATATTTTTCAGTATTCCACCTAAATTCAGATCTAAACCAAGCATGTGATTTCAAGTGCACCGTGACACCTACTGGCAAGCAACAGTTATTGCACCTACTCCAGCTGATTAAACCACAGGTGAGATTTAGTGATTTAAAATGGGCAATATGTCAGACAAACTAACCATCCAAGGTTTCAATAGCCTTTTCACTAACACCATGTGTGAGGTCTTACAAGACGCATATGATGTCCCTCCTACATTGCTATTCCTATTTCTAGGGTTTACTTTTGTTTTCTTAAAAATATGATTTGACAACAGGAAAATGATGCAGTCTTTACAGACTGAATCCAGGCTTCTTAGAAAAGAAGTTGGAAATCTAAAGAAAGACACAGCCATATTAACTAACAATTTTCAGACAGCTGAGGTTCTTTTAAACACAATACAGACTGATACCAAGCTCCTTAAATAGGAGGACATACACCTACAGGACAATACAAACACTTTAAATACCAAAACTCAGTCAAATGAGCTGCTTTTAGAAATGGTCCACACTGATACCAAAATTTTCAAAAAAGAGATTGCACATCTGAAGGATGATACTAGGACTTTGCTTAACAGGACTCAGTCAACTGAGATACATTTGGAAAAGGTACAGTCTGATGGTAATTCATTTAAAGAGAGATTTAGCACTCTGGAGAAGGAAACAGCTGATTTGGCACATAAAACCCAGTCCATGACAGTGGGTGCTGAAACATTATTTGAGAGGATTTGCACTGTTGAATGTATTAATTGGACTCTGTGGAAGGGGTATGACAGATTGACTGATAGAATGTCTCTCCAAGAAGGTAATATGCATGCAATGAAGATTATGTCCAAGGATGAAACATTATCTCTACTGGACAGACTTCATACCTTAGAATCCTCAATGAGAGTATTAGAGCAGAATACTGGACAGGAGGTCCAGACGTTACAAAAGGCAGTGGTAAACAGATTTGAAAAGATTAAGGAAATTATTGACTTTGGTGACCCAGGAGCAAAAGGTAAAAAGGCAAAATTTGACCTCATCAGTACGTAAAACTCTCTGGGATAGCTTCCCCAGCATTCTACCTGCCTTTCCAGTAATAACATCAGAAAAGGTATCTGGCTCCAAATATCCTAAGGTTGTTAAGGAATATACATGGGAGCCCATATGCATGAGTGATCTAAAAGAAATTAAACAAGCAACTGTGACTTATGGACTACATTCGTCCTTTGTTAGGGAGATGGTCAAAACCTGGGCTTTCAGTAACAAAGCCACACCTCACGATTGGGTTCAGTCAATCTCAGCTGTCCTAGAAAGTGGACCACAATTGCTTCGGAGATGCTTTCTTAAAGAGGAAGCAAGAATTTTAGAGCAACAAGAAAAAGCGGAAGGAACTGAGATTTCCTTAGATCAAATTCTAGGTGAAGGACTTTACTCTGATTCTCAGGATCAAGCTCTTCATGATGACCACACACTGTCCCTATGTACCACAGCAGCCTTAAAGGCTTGGGACAGAAGTCAGGAACTAGGAAAGAGAGTTAAATCATATCTTAAGGTTAAACAGGGTCAGAGAGAACCTTTTAGTGGTTTTTTTTTTTTGCAAAGACTAACTAGGGCTGTACAAATAGGGATAACTGACCCAGAAGCTAGATGTATAATAATTGCATATTTGGCTTATGAGAATGCCAACATAGAGTGCAAAAGGATCCTGGGGCCTTTAAAGATCAGATCAGCACCATGGATGAATGGGTCTTACATACAATGAATTTCGAGACACTTGTCTATGGTACTGAAGCTTGGATAGGAGAAGTAATCTCCAATGGTAAGAGAAGACATCAAAATACCAAATGTTTTAATTGTGGTAGAATGGGACATCTGAGAAGGGATTGTAGGCAATGGATTTCCAGGAATAATGCCAGAAATAGGAGGACTCAGCCTTCAGGTGTATGTAGAAGGTGTGGCAAAGGCCGACATTGAACCAATGAATGTAGGTCAAAAGCTAGACAAGACAACCCAATACAATCAGGAAACGCCATGGGGGGCCTCTCGCAGGCCCCCACGATGAATGTGGTCCAGTCATTCTCAGTTACTGTGGAGAACGTGTCTCGTCAGGAAAATTAAAAAGTCCAATGCTTGCTGTCAAAAGCAATAATGGTCTGAATGATGAGATAAATGTGGAGAATAAGCCAAGAGCTCTGGTGAGACAGAGGAAACGTATATTCTGGCAGACTTCTATAAATGAACAAAGACCAAAGCTAAGAGTTTATATAAATGGCACGTTTGCAGCATTGAAGCAACCAACTTTGGCTAAGGCCTAGAATAACTGACAGATTATTTTTAAAGGCATAATTTTTTTTAAAACCGTCTTACCTTGTCTTGGCAAGATTTGACAGTTTTGCCTATCCATTTCCAGATACTATGTATTTTGTCAGTAGTTGTGGTATGGGCAATTCCTTGCTCAGAGGCCGGTTTTGCCAAGAAGAGACAAGCTCCTAGTGGAGTGTCTTTGGTGCTCAACAATCTCTCAGGAATAGATCGGTGTTGCCAGGAACAATTGTGTCTTGCTACCACAGAACTCTAAATTAGATTAAATGCCATTTTCTATAGCTCTTTGAAGAGGTTGAAGATTATCTATTCATACAGAATATAATCTCTACGTATCTAAAAAACCTGATTAGTCTAACTATAAATATGACAAACACAGATGACTATTAATCTATAATTCTTAATACCTATCTAACTTAAAGACTAAGACAATAAACAACTGTGCAATAAATGAGGACAATGACCTCCAAATTTAAACAATGTATAAGTATATACTGCAATATGGTAAATATATATATTAATACATAAACAATATATAAGTATCTTAATCAGAGGTAGAAATGTACACTGCAATATGGTAAATATATGTATCAATACATAAAAATGTTTTAAACAGAGGAAGAAGCATGCATACATACAATATTCAATATAATTTAACTTTGTATTCAATGTAATTGTCTATAAACAATAACTCACAAATACCAATCTATTATCCCATCATCCAATTTTCCCTTTTTTTTTTAAATGATCCCTGAGCTTATAAAATTCCTCCCCCAATCTTTAACCGTATACCAACTATAATCAACCCCTAAATGATGGCCCTAAGTCTGAGGACAAACTGTGCTGGGAGAGGGGACGTCGTCCTCTACCCTTCAGATGTACCAACAGCCCTGCCTTTAAAATGGTTGACTGAGAAACCAATATGGGTTAAGCAATGGCCCCTAACTAAGGAAAAGTTACAGGCTTTAGAACAGCTGGTTCAAGAGCAATTAGATGCTCGACATGTACAAGAATCTAACAGCCCTTGGAATTCTCCTGTATTTGTTGTTAAGAAAAAGTCTGGAAATGGAGAATGGTGACAGATCTTAGAGCTATCAACAATGTTATTCAACCTATGGAATTCCTCTGCCCTCTCTGTTACCAAAGGGATGGCCTCTCATAGTTATTGATTTAAAGGATTGTTTCTTCACTATACCTTTACAAGAAAAGATAGAGAAAAATTTGCCTTCACAGTGCCTACTTATAATAATTCTCAGCCTACTAAGATGTACCAGTGGACTATCCTCCCACAGAGACTGCTCAATAGCCTCATCCTGTGTCAATATTTTGTAAGTCAGCCATTGGAAATAATTCATAAGCGATTTCCTAAGTCTATAATTTACCATTACATGGATGATATTTTGCTATCTGATTTAAACATAGATACCTTAGAAAGAATGTTTGAAGAAGCAAAGATAGTTTTACTTAAATGGGGATTGCAGATTGCTCCTGAAAAAATACAGAGAGGAGATTCTGTCAATTATCTAGGTTATAAAAAAGGTTTACAAAAAATTAGGACACAAAAGGCACAAATTAGGAGAGACTGGTTATGGACTCTTAATGACTTTCAAAGATTGTTAGGAGACATTTCCAGCCTATGACAGGCTGTTGGGATAACACCTGATCTAATGATTCATTTAAACAAAACCTTAGATGGTGATAAAGATTTAAATAGTCCCAGAGAATTAACAGCTGAAGCGGAAAAGGAACTGACAATGGTTGAGGAAACATTACAGGAGGCATATGTGGATAGGGTGAATACTAATCTTAGCTGTATTCTAGTCATATTGCTTTCCAGAATTTCTCCTATGGGAATTTTAATGCAGAAGGAAGATATTATTTTAAAATGGATCTTTTTACCACATAAACCAAGTAAAAAATTAAAAACTTATGTGGAAAAAGTCTCTGAATTAATTATAAAAGGTAAATTGAGACTTTGTCAACTAGCAGAAATCATAGTGCCTTTCACTACTGATGAAATAAAAAAGTTATGGGAAGACAATGAACCATGGCAAAGAGCTTGTGCTAATTTTTTTTTGGGAGAAATTAATAGCAACTATCCCAAAAGTGATAGACTTAACCTTATAAAGAGAACTTCTTGGATTCTTCCTCGAATTGTACGTGATGCTCCAATAACTGGAGCCTGTACATTTTATACTGATGCAAATAAATCAGGGAAAGCAGGTTACAAATCAGAAGAATTGAGTAAGGTGGAACAAAGCCCTTATAATTCTGTCCAGAAGGCAGAATTATATGCCATTCTTATGGTGTAAGGGAATTTAAAGAACCTCTTAATATAGTTACTGACTCGCAATATGCAGAAAGAGTTATCTTGCATATTGAAACCACTGAATTTATACCAGATGATACAGAATTGACTTCATTGTTTATCTAGGTGCAAGACATGATTAGGAATAGGCTTTGTCCTATGTACATAATACACATCTGATCCCATATGGGTTTGTCAGGTCCTCTAGCACAAGGTAATGCAGAAATTGATCAATTATTGATTGGAAGCATGCTGCAGGCCTCTGAATTTCTTAAAAACATCACGTCAATAGCAAAGGTATTTAAAGAAAGAGTTTTCTATTACATGGCAACAAGCTAAGGAGGTTATAAAGGGATGTTCTACTTGCTCTTTATATAACCTGCAGGGACTAACTCAAAGGGTACTCAAAGGAATGAAATCTGGCAGATAGACGTGTTCCACTTTGCAGAATTTGGCAAATTAAAATATGTACATCACACCATTGACACTTATTCAGGTTTTCAGTGGGCAACTGCTTTAAGCTCAGAAAAGGCTGATTCAGCAATCACACATCTATTAGAAGTTATGGCCATCATGGGTATACCCGCACAAATAAAAACAGATAATGGCCCAGCTTATGTCTCTAGAAAAATGAAACGTTTTTTTGCTTATTATAATATTAAACATGTTACAGGCATACCACACAATCCTGCAGGTCAAGCAGTTATAGAAAGATCAAATCGAGCCGGGCAGTGGTGGCGCACGCCTTTAATCCCAGCACTCGGGAGGCAGAGGCAGGCGGATCTCTGTGAGTTCAAGACCAGCGTGGTCTACAAGAGCTAGTTCCAGGACAGGCTCCAAAGCCACAGAGAAACCCTGTCTCAAAAAACCAAAAAAAAAAAAAAAAACAAACAGAAAGGGGTGGAAAATGCCCAAAGAAATAGATTACATAATGCCTTATTAACCTTGAATTTTATTTCTTTTCTTTTTTTCTTTTTTTTTTTTTTTTTGGTTTTTCGACACAGGGTTTCTCTGTAGCTTTGTAGCCTATCATGGAACTAGCTTTTGTAGACCAGGCTGGCCTCGAACTCACAGAGATCCGCCTGCCTCTGCCTCCCAAGTGCTGGGATTAAAGGCGTGCGCTACCACCGCCCGGCAAAGCTATTAACTTCTTCTTCTTCTTCTTCTTCTTCTTCTTCTTCTTCTTCTAATTATATTATTATTATTATTATTATTATTATTATTATTATTTGGTTTTTCGAGACAGGGTTTCTCTGTGGCTTTGGAGCCTGTCCTGGAACTAGCTCTGTAGACCAGGCTGGTCTTGAACTCACAGAGATCCACCTGCCTTTGCCTCCCGAGTGCTGGGATTAAAGGCGTGCGCTACCACCGCCCAGCTTAACCTTGAATTTTCTTAATGCTAATGAGAAAGGGACAACAGCAGCAGAAAGCACAGTGGATCGTGCGCTTGCTACCACTGTTAGACACCTCACAGGCAAAACACCACCGACTCTGGTGAGACTCAAACCTGAAACCTTTGAATTTCTTAAAAGCGCTAGAAGTCCAATGCGCTATCCATTGTGCCACAGAGCCTACCGGCACAAGAATGGTGAGTCCTACTTCCTCTGTGTCCGTCAGGAATCGGGCACAGTTCCAGGTAGCTATGCCTTAACTAAGCATGATTGGTTAACAGAGTTTCCCCATCACCAGGGCCTTTGTACTGGTCCCTAGTTACCTGGAATATGTTTTACCCCTGCGTACACATGGTTCCCTGTCCCATTTCAAACTATGATTACTTGAGTCATGGTTCTCGGAAGTGTTCAGCCCAGTCCCCCAAGTCTTTGTGTCTGGCTTTATATTTCTGATGAAGCCAAGAGTCTGAGTAGGGAAGTATCCTGGATCACCCAGGTGGGTGCAGAAAAGAACCAGAGATTGATGAAATTTATCATTTCTGAAAGAGTGACAAAGGATGCAAGTTGAGGATGAGAATGTTCAGGATGAATGTGACAGCCAGAAAATGGGGGACAAAATTGAAGAGAAGACACTGGGGCCTATGCACCAGTGGCTGCTTGTCAAGCATCATGTTTGCCATGTGTTAGTCTTTGACACAATTAGTAAAATAAGAACGTGGCAATTAGATGTGGTGATTCACACTTGTAATCCCAGCACTTGAAAGGCTGAGACAGGAGGGTTGCCAAAAGTTTGGGGACAGGAGCTGAGTGGGTATGGTGGTGCATGCCTTTAATCCCTGCATTTGGGAGGCAGATATATACATGTATGCATGTATCTTTTTTTTTTTAAGACAGTTTCTCTGTGCTATCCTGTAACTCACAGACTTGCCTTGAACTCACAGAGATTCACCTCTGTCTCTCAAGTGGTGGGATTAAAGGCGTGTGCGCCATTGCCTGGCTTATATATGTGTATGTGTGTACGTGTGCATCTATCTGTCTATCTATCTATCTATCTATCTATCTATCTATCTATCTATCTATCTATCTATCTATCCATCCATCCATGTGAGTTTCAGGCTGGTCAGGCCTATTCAATGAGACTGTCTCCCAAGAAAAAAAAAAAAAAAAAAAAAAAAAAGAAATGGCTAGGCAGTGGTGGTGCAGGCCTTTAATCCCAGCACTTGGGAGGCAGAGGCAGGTAGATCTCAGTGAGCCTGGTCTACAAGTCTAGTTCCAGGATAGCCAGGACTGTTACACAGAGAAACCCTGTCTCCAAAAACAAAACAAAACAACAACAAAAAAGGAAATGGAGCTGGATGTAGACACCTGTGCCCAGTTTCATCAGTAACATGAGGACAACAGAATGATACTCACGGTTTCATGCCATTAAACACATCAGTATCTGGCAATTGGAGCAGCTTCTGGAAACGAAAAACGCAGTGACGTCTTGATGGTCTGCGCACCGCAAAACCATAAAGAGTAGCTGTGACCTCCCAGTGCCAGGGTTGGTACCTTGGGCCTTCAGGCAAGGGCCCACTTAGAACCACTGAGACGGTGCTGGCGTTATTTGGGCATTAATGTTATTATCTGATGATTGGCTCCCTGGTGCATTCCTAACCTGCACATTTTAATGAAGTGGTTTTAATTCTCAAGACGCAGCAGTTGCCGGCTTTCTGCTTCTTTGGAAAATCTGCGTCTGGTATAGCTCGGATCTTGGTTGGGAAGCCCCACCCACTGGGTCCACCCCATTAGGCGCGTCCCAGAAAGACTTTTGTCCGCCTTCGGCTGCCTTCCAACGCTTGCCCGCTTCCGCCTTCGTCCACGTGGTCGGCCTTCGGGGGTCCACGGCGCCGTGAGTGGGGCCGGCGGGACATTCCTCGCTCCGTATGCGCGCTGGCTGCGCGATCTCTAGGGCGGCGGGCGGAGGGCAGGGGCTGTGGGGTGACAGGTCAGCTTAAGATCACCAGCGTTCCAGGGCCGGAGCTAAGAATTCAGAAAGATAGGGCAGGGGTGTTGGGGGTGCAGAGTTCATCAGGGATCCGTGAGATCTAGGGTCGGTGCTTGCCACCCCGCCGCGCATGGGCTTCCCCCGCCTGTGGGCTACACTGCTGAGAGCCTGGGGACGGTGGACGGCGCGCCCTGGTCCGCGCGTGCCCGGGTAAAGACTCCGCGACCGGCGCCTCTGCCCTGAGTTCCCACTGCTGCCCTGGCTGTCTGCCTCTGCTTAACTTACCTGTGTCTTTTTTTTTTTTTTTTTTTTTTTTCGAGACAGGGTTTCTCTGTAGCTTTAGAGCCTGTCCTGGAACTAGCTTTTGTAGACCAGGCACTTCCCTGTGTCTTATCTCTACCTTGAGACTCCATCGCTATCTTGTATTCCCCTGAGCTGTGTGCCTCTGCTGCCTGCTTGTGTCCAGCTGTGCGTCAAACTCCACCCCCTCCCCCCCCGAGTTGCCACTGTTTCCCAACCCCAGTCACTTCATCATTGTCATTGAGCCAGACTGGTGTGCCGTTAGACAAGGTCTTCAGAGACCGTTGAGGCTGGCAGAGAGCATCAGGTTCTCTTCTTGTATGCTTTTACCACCTTGATCACTCATGCCTGTTTTCCCAGTCTGCCTCCTATGGCTGGAAACAAGGTGCCACCAGCGCTGGCTTCACACCAACAAGACAGGAAGGTCCGAGGTGGCCGGGTCTGGGAAGACACGCAGCATCCTCCCAAGAGGGCCAAGGGCAGTGAGGATGAAGAGCCTCCACGAAAGCTGCCAAAGCGCAAAATTGTGCTGCTCATGGCCTACTCTGGCAAGGGCTACCACGGCATGCAGGTGAGGAGGGCTGCACCTAGACAGCACCTACCTGGATCGACCCCTGTTCCCTGATGCTCAGGAAATAGCAAAACTGAGAGTCTTCCATATAAGACTTGGGTGGTTTTGTTTTACTAATGGTTAGGCCAGCTCTGTGCAGATTCACATGTGACGTTGGGAGCAGTGAGTCTTGTCATTAGCATGGCACCTGCATAGTATTTGGGAGTGCTGAGAGTGGAGACCAGAGAGATGGCAGGTGCTACCTGGCCAGTATCCTGAGGGGCAGCTGAACTCTGCTGAAGAGTATTAGGGACCTGGGGCAAGGCTGGCACCTACCACCAACTTGACCTTTTGAAAGTGGCACTGACCAGTGTGGGAAGAATCTTAGTCCTTCTTGTCACCTCTGCTGTTAACACTGTTCCCATTTCTAATTTTTCTTTTTTAAAAACATTTATTTATTTATTTATTTTTACTTTATGTTCACTGCTGTTTTGCCTGCATGTGTGTCAGTGTGAAGGTGTCGGGTCCCCTGGAACTGGAGTTACAGTTGTGAGCTGCCATGTGGGTGCTGGGAATTGAGCCTGAGTTTTCTGGAAGGGCAGCCAGTGCTCTTAATCACTGAGCCATCTCTCTCCAGCCCCTCTAATTTTTCTTAAAACAATTTATTTTGTTTTATTTTTCGAGACAGTTTTTCTGTGTCATCCTGGCTGCCCTGGAACTTGCTCTGTAGACCAGGCTGGCCTCGAACTCAAAGAGAGCTACCTGCTTCTGCCTCAAGAGTGCTGGGATTAAAGGTGTGTGCCACCATACCTGGCTTTAAAACAAACTTTAACCTTTATTTTTATTTTTATATCTGGGTGTTTGCTTGCATACATGTCTGTGTACCATGTGCATGCACTGCCCTCAGAGGCTAGAAAATGGCGTAGGATCCCTTGGGACTGGAATGACAGGCAGTTGTTAGCTGCTATCTGGGTGCTGAGAATCAAACCCAGTCCTCTAGAAGAGCAGTCAGTGCTCTTAACCACTGAGCCATCTCTCTGATCCCTTTCCTCACTTTTTAAATCTTACTTTGCCAGGTGGTGGTGGTACATATTAATCCCAGCAGTCGGGAGGCAGAGGCAGGAAGATCTCCAGGAGTTCAAGGCCAGCCTGGTCTGCAAATTTAGTTCTAGGATAGCCAGGGCTGTTACACAGAGAAACCTGTCTTGAAAAACAAGACAAAAACCACCACCAACAAAATACCTTAATCCACAGGATGGGGTTCATTGCTGCAATGTGTCCAACCAAAACAATAGCTTTGAAAAATGGCTGACCAAGCATAATAGTGATTTTGAGAATGAATGACAGCAGTGACACAAGTCATATCCCGTTCTACTTTTAAAAAGATCATAGGCTGACTGGGATGGTGGCACATGGCCCGTCATCCTGGCATTCAGGAAGCTGGTGCAGGAGGATTTCAAGTTCATGGATAGTCTGGGCTACAGAGTGAGACCTTGTCCTTCTCTGGTAAAAAACAAAAAACAAAACAAAAAAACAAAACAAAACAAAAAAAACTATCTGGGCTTCATAGTGAAACTCATTTTGTGAGAGAGGGTAGTAGTGGTGGTTTCAGGCTTTTAATCTGACGTACACTATGACATTGGTGAGGACACACAGACTGTTCACTGCTCCTGGGGTGACTAGTCTGCTTTTTGGAGGGCAGTTCTGATTATGAAAAGTTATTTATTTTTTTATTTTGAAGATTGATTTATTATGTATGTAGTGTTCTGCCTGCATGTCTGCCTACACACCAGAAGAGGTCACCAGATAATAATAATGAGATTACAGACGGCTATGAGCCACCATGTGGTTACTGGGAATTGAACTTAGGACCTCTGAGCCAGCTCTCCAGCCCAGAAATTTTTTAATGTAGGCTGTCTGAAGAATTTTATGCCTTTCCAGTAAGATCCTGTTTGCCTCAGTTTCCCCATTATGGAAATGACAAAGGTGCCTGGCTCATAGGGCTGAGTGAGGCTTATGGTCACTTTTTGTTATAATCTTTTTATGTCATTTGGGAAGTGTCCCTGACTTCATGGTGCATTTAGGGGTGGACTTCCGTGGTAATGAGAGCAGACTTTGAAAAGGTTTTCTCATGCAGGGAACTTGGTTGAGGTACTCACAGGCCTGTTCCCTTGGGAAGGTTTTCTCTGAGAGCCATGGATGCAGTCTGTTTTGGGGATTGGTAGGATGTATCTGATATGTCTGAGCTTGTGCACTCATGCACACCCTGGACCATGATTAGGGTAGGCTGAGAGGTGCAGCATTAGCTGGTTCCAGAAGTGATGCTCAGCTTCCTGGCCTACGCACATCCTAAGAGCTCATGAAAACAGGATGTCCATTTTTTTCTTTAGAGGAATCTGGGGTCCTCTCAGTTCAGGACCATTGAAGATGATTTGGTATCTGCCCTAGTCCAGGCAGGTTGTATCCCTGAAAACCATGGGACAGACATGAGGAAGATGTCCTTCCAGCGATGTGCTCGCACAGACAAGGTATGTGCCCCATTTGCCTGTAGCTTTCACTGTCTTGTCGTCTCAGGGTCCACTTGTCAGAAGGGATCCTAGCCAGGGGTCATGCCCGATTAGGCATGATAGCAATTTTGATAGTAGTGACATGGTTTGTGCTGTTTTACTTAGAAAATAAAAACAAAATATAGGTTAGCTGAATTGGTGGCACTTGCCTATCATGCCAGTGTTAGAGGGAAAGAACACTTTGTTTTGTTGTCAGGAGGCTGAACAGGACCCTGTCTTCACTGGCCTTTGCTTCCTTTGCACAGCTCTGTCCCAGGCCAAAGGCAGCACGTGGCATGT
The DNA here is from genome assembly GCA_004026605.1 of Ondatra zibethicus. Lineage (NCBI taxonomy): Eukaryota > Metazoa > Chordata > Mammalia > Rodentia > Cricetidae > Ondatra > Ondatra zibethicus. The sequence continues at coordinate 4,780 of PVIU01002363.1, read as the reverse complement.
CTTTGCTTTATAGCCATGTACAATAGCCCCTCCACAAAGTAGATATGATTATTAGGGTGATTGCACTTGTTTGGTTTAAGTGGGTGAATTTTTCCCCTTAATTTTGATTTTGGATTTTTTTTTTTTTAATCTGAGACAACAAAAGAGATGATTTATTGCACTGGAGAGGATTTAGCATTTAAGAGCACTACTGTTCTTCCAGAGGACTGGAATTTGGTTCCTAGCACCTACATCAGGTGGCTCACACTTCCTGTAGACTCCAACTCCAGGGGATCCAATGCCTCTGGCCTTTTTGGGCACCTATACATATAATTACATATTAAAAATGTGTATAGAGAATACACATGGGGCCTAGAGAGATTGCTTAGTGGTTAAGAGCACTGGCTGGGCTGCTCTTTGAGAGGTCCTGAGTTAAATTCCGAGCAACCACATGGTGGCTCACAAACATCTATAGTGGGATCTGATGCCCTCTTCTGTCATGCAGCCATATATTCAAGTATAAATACATCTTTAAAAAAAGAATACATATAATTAAAAATTTTAAAAACGACATGATTTATTGGCCACAGCTCAGAATAAACAAAACTAGTTTGGGATGCCACAGTCCAGGGCAAAGACCAACACAGACTGTTTTGGTTCTAAACAAGACAGGTCTCACAGGTTGTCTTTGGGATTGGATGGTGATAGAAGTTCTAACTCCAGGAGAAACAAATTATGTACCTATAGTGCAACAACTTATACCAGTGTCCCTAGCCTCTGGCATTTCTTATATCTGTTCCCATAGCCTTTGCTTTTGCCTGCACTTTTGCTTCTTCTTCCACCTATGTACTCATGACTGTGATTTCAGACAGAGCTAGGTAAGGTTAATCCTAACAATCTGCATCATTTATCCGTATAGCCAAGATGTGTTCATTGCAACATATAGTTGGTGTAAGCATCTACCAGTGGAACATGTCTTCTATGTGGGCACTAGGAGTTTTTGTTGTTGTTGTGTATGAGTATGGGTATGGACATGTGGAAGTCAGAGACTTTTTGTTGTTGTTGCTGTTGTGTGTGAGTATGGGTGTGCACATGTGGAAGTCAGAGGGCAACTTTGAGTAGTGATAATCTATCGCGGATTCTGGGGATCAGGTCACCAGGCTTGCATGGCAAGTTCTAGCAGCTACTTGGCCATCTTTCCTGCCCAAGTGAGAGGTCTTGGATAACACTGTATACCCACACGATAAGTATATCACCACAGTGGCTCGTCCTGCAGAAGTGGCTGCTTGTGGCTGATGGCCTAGCTTTTGTATTCCATATCACAAGGCCAAGTACTGCTGTCTCTGATTGGCTTGGGTATCTACCCTGGAATCAATTCCTGGTTGATGGTGACACTTGGGGGTACACCTTGAGAGGCTGCATCACATTCCCAGGCTTGGGACATATAAAAACATGGCTGGGCCTGGGTCTTTATGATTGCACTGACCTCCAAAGGAGCCTGTTGTGTGTAGATTGGGTGGTAGGGCTTGAAAGCACTTTTTTATTCTATAGCACAGCCAGGCATGGTTGGACATGTGTCCCAGAAGTTGTGAGGCTGAGGCAGGATTTCAAGTTTAAACATAGCCTAGGCTACAGAGTTCAAGGCTTTATAGCAGGACTCAGTCTTAAAACAAACAAGAGAAGAACACTGGGCCTATTTATGTGCAGTTGTCATCCCAGCAGAGGAGAGGGCTTGTGGGAAGCTCAGCTTGGTATACATAGTGAGTTACAGGCCAGCTAGGGTTACATAGGGAGACCCACTCCCCAAATCACCCAAAACAAACAAATAACAGAAACAAGCACAGTGAGAACAAGATGCTGCTTTAATTACTTGTCACATGCAGGACCAGAATGGGGTGTTCCTGGCTGTAGTGGCTGAGCTGGAGTGTTGGCTGCTTCTTCTACCTCCAGACCAGGGTATAAGGGTTGTGCTGGAGGACAAGACTCCTAACCCACTTCTCCTCTCTGCTCTGTTTTCTTTGCAGGGTGTGTCTGCAGCTGGGCAGGTAGTATCCCTAAAGGTATGGTTAATTGACAACATTTTGGACAAGATCAATAGCCACCTTCCATCCCACATTCGGATTCTGGGTAAGCCCTGTGCAAGCACCTGTGGCCTCATATGGTCAGAGGCTGTGCTTGCTCTGCTACCTCTGGCCAAGCCCTTTGGGATGGTTAGGTACTGGGAATATTCAGTGCTGCTCCCTCAGGATTAGCTAGTTGAGTGCACAGTTCCATGGCCTTTGGCCATACAGCTCTGATAGTCTGTGAATACTTTTCCCATAAAATGATGGTTGTGAGCATGTAGACAGATGGTTAAAACAAGGCCAGTGGTGATCCTTTGTAACAGGACTGGTAAATGGATTTTTAGAACCTGAAGCCTTATGCTTGTTTCAAGCCATATTTCTTTTTTCTTTCTTTCTTTTTTTTCTTTTTAAAGATTTATTTATTTATTTTGTATACAGTGTTCTGGTGCCAGCAGGCCAGAAGAGGGCACCAGATCCAGGTCTCACTACAGATGGTTGGGAGCCATCATGTGGTGGCTGGGAACTGAACTCAGGACCTCTGGAAGAGCAGGCAGCGCTCTTAACCACTGAGCCATCTCACCAGCCCTTAAGCCATATTTCTAGCCCTTGTTAACTTCTTCTTTTTTTTTTGAATTATTTGTTTTATATACACACATTGGTATTTTGCTTGCATGTATATATGTATGAGAGTGTCGGATCCCCTAGAACTGAGGATACAGACAGCTGTGATCTGACATGTGGGTGCTGGGAAATGAACTCCAGTCCTCTAGAACAGCAGCCAGTGCTCTCTACCACTGAGACATCTCTCCAGTGTTCCCCCCCTTAATTTTCTTTTCTGTTGTTGTTTTAGTTTTTCAAGACAGGGTTTGTCTGTGTAGCTTCGGAGCCTGTCTTGGAACTCGCTCTGTAGACCAGGCTGTCCTCGAACTCACAGAGATACACCCGCCTCTCCCTCCTGAGTGCTGAGATTAAAGGCGTGCACCACTACCACCTTGCTTTCTTTTCATTTTTTGAGACAGGGTCTTTCTACATTGCCCTGACTGTTATGGAACACATGATGTAAACTAGGCTGGCCCTGGGTCCATAGAGACCTGCCTGCGAGTGCTGCAATTAGAGGTGGGCACCACTACGCCTGCCTTTAAAAACTTTGTATTTAATTATTTGTTTTTGTTGGCAGTGCTAGGCCTTAAATCCATTGCCTTGTACATGTTAGTCAAGGGTTTTTTTTTATTTTTTTATTTTTATTGAGCTCTACATTATTCTAGGCTCCCCTCCCTATTTCTCCCCGCTCCCTCAATCCTCTCCCAAGGTCCCCATGCTCCCAGGGAGGAGATCTTGTCTTTTTCTACTTCCCATGTAGATTAGATCTATGTAAGTCTCTCTTAGGGTCCTCATTGTCGTCTAGGTTCTCTGGGATTGTGATTTGTGAGCTGGTTTTCTTTGCTTTATTCCTTTCTTTTTTTTTTTTTTTCTCGTTTTAGATAGAGTCTCATTGCATAGTCCTGGCTGGACTGGAGCTCTGCTATGTAGACAGGCTGACCCTGAACTCACAGAAAACTGCCTCCTGAATGCTGGAGTTAAAGTACTTAATACCAGTAGTCAAATTTTCTGTCTCTGAGCTATGCTCCCTAGCCCACTTCCTAAAAAAAAAAAAAAAAAAGAGCCAGCTGTGTTAGAATGTGCTGAGAACAGTGAGCTCTAGTCCATTCTGGGCCTGAGTAAAACTCTGTCTCAAAAAACAAATCAAATCAAATCTAAATGAGTAATATGTAAGTAAGATGGCTTATTTAACCCGAATGCTGGCCTTATATGTGTACTACCATGCTTGGCCAATAAAGTACAGTTTTATTTGGTTTGGTCTTTTTCTGACCTATGACGACAGTTTTATTCTAGAATTCTCCAGAATAAACTCTTTTTTATTTTTATTTTTTATTTATTTTTTATTTTTCTCTGCTCCCCTCCCTGCCACTCCCCTCCCTCCTTCAACCCTCCCCCAAGGTCCCCATGCTCCCAATTTATTCAGGAGATCTTGTCTTTTTTATACTTTCTATTTCCCATGTAGATTATATCTATGTAGGTCTCTCTTAGTCTGTATTGTTGTCTAAATTCTCTGGGATTGTGGTTTGTAAGATGGTTTTCTTTGCCTTATGTTTAAAAACCACCTATGAGTGAGTACATGTGATCATTGTCTTTCTGTGTCTGGGTTACCTCACTCAAAATAATGCTTTCTAGTTCCATCCATTTTCCTGTAAAATTTAGGCTGTCGTTATTTTTTTCTGCTATGTAGTACTCCATTGTGTAAATGTACCACATTTTTTTTATCCATTCTTCGATTGAGGGGCATTTAGGTTGTTTCCAGTTTCTGGCTATGACAAATAAAGCTGCTATGAACATAGTTGGGCACATGTCCTTGTAGCATGATTGAGCATCCTTTGGATATATTCCCAAAAGTGGTATTACTAGGTCTTGAGGAAGGTTGTTTCCTAATTTTCTGAGAAATCGCCACACTGACATCCATAGGGGTTGTACCAGCTTGCATTTCCACCAGCAATGCAGAAGTGTTCCCTTTTCTCCACAGCCTCTCCAGCATAAGTTGTCATCAGTGTTTTTGATCTTGGCCATTCTTACAGGTGTTAGATGGAATCTCAGAGTTGTTTTGATTTGCATTTCTCTGATGACTAAGGATGTTGAACATTTCCTTAAGTGTCTTTCAGCCATTTTAGATTCCTCTGTTGAGA
>PVIU01002362.1:0-174862 GCA_004026605.1 Ondatra zibethicus | reverse complement strand
GATGGTGTGCCCGATCTAGTGGGAGCTCACCAAGGCCAGCTGGACTGGGACTGAACGAGCATGTGATCGAAACAGACTCTCTGACTATGACTGACAATGGGGACTGACTGAGAAGCCAATGATAATGGCACTGGGATTTGATTCTACTGCATGTACTGGCTTTTTGGGATCCTAGTCAGTTTGGATTCACACCTTCCTAAGTCAAATCTTTAACCTCCCTGCTTTTGAGATAGGATCTCCTATAGGCCAGGCTGGCCTTGAACTCTCTGTAGCTGAGGATGACCTTGAACCTCTGATGTTATTCTGCTTCTTGAATGCTGGAGTTAGTGCTCCTCCGCCACGCCATGTTTATACTGCGCTGATGGTTGACCGCAGCGCTTTATACATGCTAGGTATGCACCCGACCAACAGGGCACATGTTTTTTGTTTTTAAGTGAAGACAGGGTTTCTCTGTGTGGTCCTGGCTGTCCCGGAACTCACTCTGTAGAGCAAGCTGGCCTTGAACTCAGAGATCTGCCTGTCTCTGTCCCCGAGTGTTGTAATTAAAGGTGTGCACCCCCACTGCCCGGTCTTTTGTTTTTGCTTTTAATTTTATGTTCTTTTAACGTATCAGCTGAGGCCACTTCTTGTCAATGTTGTCACCTAGCACAATGTCATAGAAGGCACTGAGTGTGGGGTGGTACAGCGCTGCCACAACTCCTCTGACGTGTACCGTATGGGGGAACTCCTCCCTGCCTTCTCTCCGTGCTCCTTTATGTAAACTTGAACTGTATCCCACCACTCCACTTGAAACTTTTCAAGATTTTACCGCCTCCCATCTGCCTTTCTACTTCTGTAAACCTTCTGGAGGGGAAGCAGAGAGCTTACTCTTAACTAGTCTAGGAAGTCCAGAATATTCTTCAAGCCAGTTAACAGATTTGCTTAGTTTAGGGTATATGTATTGTTAGCAGGAGGCTGTTCCACCCTGCTACCTGTAGTCTGAGAAGTTCCCTTATTTTCTAGGTACCTCTACTAAGGTAAGCTGGAGTCTTGATTTTGCTGCAGAAAATTATTTTAGACTGAACCAGACTGAAGCACAGTTGGAATTTATTAAAAGACATTTTTAACATATAGATTTAAGTATGGGGAGAGAGAGAGAGAGAGAGAGAGAGAGAGAGAGAGAGAGATATGAATGTGCCCAGGTCTTCACAAGAACACAAGTGTGGGCTTTCAGAATTAATTTGCAATTAAATGTCATTACACTAATCATAGCTTCTGCTTTTGTGGTTTCTGAAGTTGCATCTCAAAGAGTTGCTAAGGAACCTAAGTGAATCCTGGAATGGCTCCCGTGAATTGGATAGGATTACGGCTGATTAGGTATAGCCATAAATCATAAGAGTTGCAGGGAAGTTAAGATTTTTACTATAAACAACTGTTTGGTCTTGTTTGAGATTTCCAGAAGATACCTGGGAGAGCAGTAAGGGCAAACTGGAAGGATATACATGCATACAAGTATAGGCCTTAAGTGTGGGCCATCCTTTTTTTAAATCTTGTATGAGCATGGGTGTGGGATATTTACTGGTGCATGAGCAATTTACCAATGACTACAGTACTGAAGAAAAACCCTCCCTGTCTTCCTGTATCATTCGGGGTTCTGTAGAGAAACGGAACTGATAGAATCTGTCTGTCTGACTGTCTGTGATATAGGGACGAATACTTTGTATTTGTATGGGTCTTGGTTTATTAATACAAATTTAAGGTCAATTTTGTTTTATGTATATTTCTGACCTTGATTAAGATATTGTGTTTGTGCAGCTCATTTTAAAATGTAATATATAATTGAGAAAAACAGGTTAATAGATAATCATCTATAATAGTCAAGCTTGTAGTTATGTTAGTTTTTCTAGCTATACAGAGATGTATTTCATATGCATAGGCATTCTTCAAACCTCTCAAAGACTCACAGAATATGTCATTTAAAATGTTTAAGAACTTAGAACTTTTCATGACAATGAAACATCTGCTCCTGGCAGCGCCAATCTACTTCAAGATGATGATGGGCATCGAAGAGGCTCCTTATGGCGTTGGTTAGCCATTTGGCCAAGAAACTGCTCTTGCCTGGACTGCTTGATGCTATGCTGTATGAACTGGACATACAGGACCCACAGAGAAATGACTGCTGAAGTTGCCTAAAAGTGATAGTCCTTCAGGGTTCTTGCTTCAGGAAAGAGTCTGCCAGACATTCTACAGGACACAGAAGAAAGTGACTGACAAACTGTCAATACAGGTGGAACTGTCTTTGTAATTTCCTGCTTCATGAAAAAGTTTGCTGGATACTATGGGCCTACAGGCTAAAGATGGATGCCCCAGCATTACAGAAGAACTTTGGGTGACTGTCCAGGCAGCATGATGTCTGTCAATTCTGGAGTTTTGGAAGTTGCTTACAATGTACGTCCTGTTAATTCAGATAATATTATATCCTTCTGGAGTCTTTGATGGAGTCGAAGAATATATCGTTATGGTTTTTCTTAGTTATGATAAAAGATAAAGTAGATATAAATATTGTAACTATAATTCTTGCTTGATAACTGTTTTGTTGTATGTAGTCTTGCTATGTTAAAGTTAAAACCTTCCTTTTTATTTAGACAGAAAAGGGGAGATGATGTGGGAAGTCCTTCTGTATATGTGTTGATTTTATTGGTTAATGAATAAAGAACCTTCTTGGGCCTATGGCAGGGCAGAATAGAACTGGCCAGGAAAACTAAGCCGAATGCTGGGAGAAAGTAGGTGTAGTCAGGGAGACATGAGACAGTAGACACCAGATAGAACCTTGTCATTAGGCCACAGCCATGTGGCAATATACAGATTAATAGAAATGGATTAATTTAAGATATAAGAGCTGGCTAGCAATACACCTAAGTGACTGGCCAAGCAGTGTTTTAATTAATATAGTCTGTGTGATTATTTCAGGTCTGGTCAGCCAGGAATGAACCAGCAGCCTCCACCTACATGTCTGTCTGTTTTTCTACCTACCTACCTACCCACGTAAAGGGGATTTATTAGGATGGCTTACAGTTTGTGGTCCAGCTAGTCCAATAATGGCTGTCTATCAAGAAGGTCCAAGAATCCAATAGTTGTTCAGTCCATGAGGCTGGATGGCTCAGCTGGTCATCAGTATATACTAGAATCCCAAAGAAGTAGGCTGTAATGCCAGTGAAGGGATAGACTTGCCTGAGAGATCTAGAGCAAACAGGGAAAAAGGGAGAGCTTCCTTTTCTAGGACCCTTTTATAGACTGCTGGCAGAAGGTGTGGCCCACATTAAAGGTACCCATCCCACTTGGGTTTTAGTTAATTCCATCACACTCCTCTAGTAACCTTCACAGCCAATAGCTTCTGCTGGGGGCAGGAGGGGGTAATGAGGTCTTCAGTGTCTCTCTTTTCAGGGACATTGACTGCTGAATCTTGTGCAGGTAATCATAGTTGCTATGAATTCATGATTGTCGTGGAGACACCATGTTTAGTAGACAGGGTTTTACACGCTGTTCTTCATTTTCCAGCTCTCACAGTCTTTCCCCCCTCTCTAGTGATGCTGTCTGAGCCTTTGAAGGGCTTGTAGAGATGCCCCATTTAGGACTGAGCACTCAGCAGTCACTTGTTCTTACCACCTTGACTACGAACCTCTGTGGTAACTGCAGCCCCTGAGAACCAGCTTCTCTGAGGCTGAGTGGCTCCAGTCTGTGGATGTGGACATAAACATTTAGAAGGCAGTTTGACAGAGTGTCCATTTTTGAATTAAAATTATTATTTTATTTGAAATGTGTTGATGTTTTGCCTGTGTGTGTGTCTGTGCACCATGTATGTGCCGTATGACTATAGAGGTCAGAGCGGGCACTGGGTCCTCTGGAACTAGAGTTACACATGATTGTGGACTGCCGTGTGGATACTTGGGAACTGAGTCCTGGGTCCTCCAGAAGAGCATCCAGTGTTCTTAACTCTGAGCTTTCCAGTCCAACAAGATGTCCATTTAGAAAAACAACAGTGTTAGGTCCCCTCAGGGCCTATAACATTCCCTGCTTTGTTAACATTCTCTCTATAAAAGGTGTATTATGTCTTTGTGGGAAACCTTCACAGAAAATATGGTTAATTGTGCTGGAATTATTGATTCTCAGCGGACAAGAGGTTTCAACCAGATTCCTAAGTTAAGAGCTACTTGTTCCCATGTCTGCACAATTTGTGCTGTATTTCCATCCTGTCTCATATTGACTTCATGTTTAGTTTTTACTTACTTCTTTTGTAAATCAATTTTTAAAACACGTTATGTTTAAGTACATGTTTTTTTTTTTTTTGGTACATTCAGTGGCTAGAGGTGTTAGTTTTATGGTAATTGCAATGGTTTATTGAGCTTTTATATGCCTTAAATGGTTTTCACTCACTCTCCCATTCTGAGGCAAGTCTCTTGAAGACTAAGCTCCAACTCTCTTTGTAGTTAAGTTTGCCCTCGGACTTCTTATCCCCTTGCCTCCCCCTCTAGAGTGCTGGGATGACTGGTATGTCCACTGCATCTTGTTTTATGCAGTATTGGGTAACTAACCCAGTGGCTTGTGGTTGCTGGGCTAGCACTCCAACTGTGTTACATACCCAGCCCTTCATGTATTGTCTTAACCATGGAGCAGCTTGGTCAGAAATCCAGGCTTTACACAAGAGGAAACTAAGCTTGAGCAGTTAAGTAATTTAAGGACATAGTTGACTGGTGTAAACTCTGAACCTTGGACAGTGTTAGTCCAAAGCTTTGCTTTTCGAATAATAACTTGTTTGTCATCTGAATGAGTCTCATTGTATGATATGGTCACAGTTTGAAAACTTAACCTGTGCTTTTAAAATGCATGGTTCACTTATAAAGGCAGACAGATCTCAGTAAGTTTGAGAACAGCCTGGTCTACAAAGCAAGTTCCAGGACTGTTACACAGAGAAACCCTGTCTCAAAAAAACCAAAAAACAAAAAACAAAAAAACCAAAACAAAACAAAAAACTTAAAATAGCTAGTGCTTTAGGATTGGCACTTTCTAATGTTTTGGTGAATTTCTGAGAGAATTCACTTTGGAAAAACATCTAAGCATATTTTAGAAGGTAATTTCTAGTGTAATAAAATATTGATGGCATTTGTACATTTATTTATTTTCCATTTCTTTTATATATATATATATATATATATATTTATTTATTTATTTATTATGTATACAATATCCTGTCTGTGTGTATGTCTGCAGGCCAGAAGAGGGCACCAGACCTCATTACAGATGGTTGTGGGCCACCATGTGGTTGCTGGGAATTGAACTCAGGACCTCTGGAAGAGCAGGCAATGCTCTTAACCTCTGAGCCATCTCTTCAGCTCCTATTTTCCATTTCTTTTATTGAGACAGGGTTTCTCTGTGTAGCCTTGGCTATGCTAGAATTCACTCAGTAGACCAGGCTGACTTTGAACTCAGAGATCCCTCCTGCCTCTGCCTCCCGAGTGCTGGGATTAAAGGTGTGCGCCACGATGCCCTGTAGGCTGGTCATTGTATATTTAAACTTCTACTTTTTGGCTACTATTTGGTTCTTAAGTTCAAAACAGAGAAAAAACATGGCAATAGCCCTGTTCTAACTAAAAACGGAAATTGGTGACATTTTTGGTCAAGAGAAAGGAAAAACAATGGTTTTGGGTCCGGTTTATCTATATATGTATTTTCATTTTAAAACTTTATGTGTATGGGTGTTTTGTCTGCATGTATGCATGTGTACCATGCATATGCAGTGCCTATGGAGGCCAGAAAAGAGCATCAGGTCTCCTGGTACTGAGGTTACAGAGAGTTGTGAGCTGCCATGTGGGTGCTGAGGATGAAAGCCCAGTCTCCAGAAGAGCAGTCAGTGCCTTTAACCACTGAGCTATCTTTCCAGCCCTTTTGTTTTTGTGTATGTATGTATGTATGTATGTATGTATGTATGTATGTATGTATGTGTGTGTGTGCATGCGTGCATGCATGTGTGTGTTGGTAAGTGGGTGAACAGGGGACAAGGATGTGAATGGAAATTTCAGAAAGAAAACATGCTTAGACAGAATGCAGGGTTTCATGTAGCATCAGTGGTTACAGGCCAACAAGGCGCAGTGTGTCGGTGAGTACCCGAGAGACAGAAAAGGAGAGCTGGCTTACTTGGTTCCCACTCGTGGAGTCTTAATTGTGTGACTCTGCTGCTATGAGTGAGTGAGGTGAGGCTGAGCATCACAGGGGGACACGAGCTGCGCAGGGCTCTTATCTCATGATGGACAGGGAGCCTCAGGCCAGATGCAGCCCCCATCTCTGGATATTTCTACAGATAATGCCAATGATGGCTTCTCCAGAAGTGCCATCAAATTATGAAGCCATCATTAGAGTCAGAGCTCTCATGATCCAATCATTCTCAAGACCCACCTCTGAATGTTGCTATCCTGGGTACCAAGTCTTCAATTCTTGACTGATTTTGGGCATGATTCGACCCAATTCTTAATACAAGGGAAGCACATTCAAGAACTAGTTCCTTACTTCCATCTCCATTCGTCCATCTGTCCGTCCGTCCATCCATCCATCCACCATCGTATCTGTCTTTGCACTTAAAGAACATTTAAAAATATTTGTGAAGCATCTTTTGAGACTCAGGCATTGTGATGCACACTGATAAGGGAGAAATTGGGGTTTGCAGATGTGCTTAGTGGTTGAGAACATTTGTTACTCTTGCTACCCACACGGTGGCTCATAACACCCTGTAACTCCAGAGGGGATAGAAAATCTTCTTTTGGCTTTTGTGGTCACCACTTGTATGTAGTGCACTTACATATATGCTGACACTCATATAGCCACAGAAAATAAGTCTTTAAAAAAATACAAAGACCAGGAAAAAGTAAAAGATAGTGCATCACAGGCACAGAGAGATCAAGGATTAAAAATAAAGGTTGGCGAAAGAATTTGTTAAGTTCATTGGAAGGGACTTCACTATTGAAGTCCCCTTCAACAGTGTCAACAGTCAGCGGGCTTAGGTGTGGGTGCTTAGCTGCTTCAGCAGCATGATGAAGTGGCATATGCAAAAATACTCCTGCTTTGAAGATATGGGAATAGTAGAAGCCTCATGCAGGCTTCACAAGGGGCTCCTCCTCCCTCTACAAGGATGTTTGTAGAAGCCTCATGCAGGCTTCACAAGGGGCTCCTCCTCCCTCTACAAGGATGTTTGTTAGTAGGCCTGATTTAGTGACCATTCCTGCTCTGCTTTAAGACAGGTTGTCTGCCCGACAGCATCTGCTTAACCTTAGACTACCTTTGTTATTCATGCTTGTAGCCAAGGAGAGGTGTTTCAAAATGTCTTATGTAATTTTCCTTGTTGCACTTTTGGGAATTTCACCCTTGAGCAAACTCTTTCATACATTGTTTACTTTGGTACGCAAAAGACTATTACAATGATTTTCTCTTTGCACATTGTTATTATATGAATAAACTCTCCAATTATTATTTAAGTTGGCAACTGTTACACTATTATGGTAAACATTGATGGCCAACTTGATTGGGTTAAGTCTGCACCTTATATTAATAAGCTTCATCTGAAGGGGAATCTGAATAGGAAGTAGTGATAACATTGGTTTTGGGTAAATGTTGCCTAAAGAGAAAGGGAAGACATTTTGCACACGTGGCATTTGAACATAGAGATAACCCAGCCTGCCATGTGGTGATCTAGGTAACCCACATTTCAGATTGCCAGTATGCCAAGGCAAAAGCTGAGAGACAGGATTGCATTTGACATACTCAAGGGGTGGATTTTCCTACTTTGGTTGGAGTAAAGTACATGAGAAGGGATGCTAAGCAGTGAGGTTTGCGAGGGAGGCGACACCCACAATTTAATAGTGAGAGTCCTGCTGGGCTTTTGGTAGGACAGGCTTGTTACCTCAACTACTCAGGGAACTGAAGCAGGAGGATCGCATTTCAGCCCAACCTGGGCAACTTGATTAAAAACCAAGAGAACTGGAATGCACAGTGGTAGAGTGCTTGCCTGGGGCATCCGGGGCCCTGGGCTGGACCACCAGTTCCACACAGACAAAGAAATTAGAGTCCAAATGCATGGTTTTGAGCAATTAGGTTCACATTTGAGAGGAGCACAACTACTGTCTGGAGACTGTCTCAGTGTGAGTTTGATGGGAGAGTGGCAGCCAGGCAGCCAGCCTGTCAGGAGGCTGCTGAAGGTCAAGTCTAAGGTGTTGGTGACTTGCTAAGAGCAGTAATGGCAGAGTTTGTAAGGACAGTCCAGATTTGAAATATGTGTTGGAGCTAAATCCAATAGTACTTGATGGTGGCTTAGGATGGAATTACATAGAGAGGGCTCCATGAATGATTCTTTGGACACAAACACATAAAACACATACATTGTATTGTATGATTTTGTTCATGGACTCTCGACAGCCACCTCCCAAGAGGAGAAGAGTAGTCTACTGGGAGGACTTTGAGGACAGGATGTGCACAGTTCAGCGTTGTGCAGCTCTTACGCAGGTCGTTGTAACTTCTGTGAATTCTTGGCCATGTCACACCCAGAATACAGCATTTCCCAATTCTGCCCAGTCCTCTGACTCTAAAATTCTTTCCACCTTCTCTTCTGTAAAATTTCCCTGAACAGTGCTGGGAGTGACGCACATGTCCACTCAGCGCTGAGCACCGGTAATCACGTACTCTCAGCACCTGGACGAATTATGAGTCTTTGTGATTAAGGCTGCCCATTTTGAGGGAGATAGTCCAGTCGGTGAAGGAACCTGCTGCCCAAGCCGATGACCTGAGGGCTGGCTCTAGCAAGTCCGACTCATAGCTTTTCTTTTCTTTTAAAGAAGCTCCTCTTTACTACCAAAGCTGGTAGTAGTACTAATTTATGGACCTAAATATAATTATTTCTAAGATAATATGAAGACACCATGTTCGCTTAGAAAATAACAGCATAGCTTCCCCCCCATATGGCCTGTGATTGCTACGATCTGGGCTTTTGATCAGGTTTGCAGTTCCAGTTGTAAATTCTTTACTGTGGAGTGAGCTTCAGTTGTCATCAGTCAGTGGTTAGTGTCCCCCTTCCCCCACCCCCAACAGACTTACCACGATTGCCCCAGGTGGTAAAGCACCTTGCCTGTCTGGTCTGTAGTGTAGTGTGCAATATCCATAACTGAGTAAGACTTGACCTTCCTTCTTCAGTATCCTACATTGTACCTTTTTAAACTATGAGAGCAAGCCAGCAAGGGAGGAAGTGCCTAGTTCAGTTCCAACTCAGTTTCTTTATGTCCTGTGGCCTGTGGTGTATTCATCAATAGGATCTTACCATTTAGTTCTAACGGGCAAACTAATAGCAGTGGCAATGACCTGTATTATTTTGGTTCTCAGAATACTTCCTAACAAATAACTTGTAGCCTGCCCCTGGCACTGGGATTTTCATTTGATAATCTATGTCTTCTGAGAGCATCTTGATCTACCTATTTGGAGTGTCTCATTCAAACTTAAGAAAAGGGGTGTGTGTGTGTGTGTGTGTGTGTGTGTGTGTGTGTGTAGAGACTAGAGCACAACCTAGTGTGTCATTACAAGATTTCATTGGTTTTAAGCTCACTGGTGGCTAGACTGACCGGCCAGTCAAATAAATCTTCAGTGCTTTTATCACACCATCAATAAAACTAGTTATAAAAAGGAGAAAGGACAACTATGTCTCTCAGGTTAAAAATGACATTGATTTTTATAGTAGTCTTGAAAGAGAAAACTGACCAGATGGCTGTTCCCATCTATGAGTAAGGAAACTTAATTCTTTAAGGTCTTATTCTAAGCCCAGCATGGTGGCACTATTGCCTTAAATCAAGCACCAGAGAGGCTAAAACAGGAGGATTGCTGTGAGTTCAAAGTCTGCTTGAACTGCATTGTAATATTAGGGCAGTCAGGGCTACATAGCAAGAGTCTGTCTAGTGTCATCTCAGCGTTGCCCATGTGACTTTGCAAATTTGATACTGGGTTTTTCATACTGCTTTTAGTATGTCAACAAAACAACAACAACACCAACAAAACAAAACCCAAAAGGCAACTAACAATTTAAGAGGTAACTTGTTATTTGTTTTTCCTTCCTTCCTTCCTTCCTTCCTTCCTTCCTTCCTTCCTTCCTTCCTTCCTTCCTTCCTTCCTCCCTCCCTCCCTCCCTTCCTCCCTTCCTTCCTCCCTCTCTCCCTCCCTCCCTTCCTCCCTCTCTCCCTCCCTCCCTCCCTTCCTCCCTCTCACCCTCTCTCCCTCCCTCTCTCCCTCCCTTCCTTCCTTTCTTTTTTAAAGGGGAGATATTTACCTCTAGCTGGTTGCTGTGAACTTGGCACTTTTTGAAAAGTCTGGTTGTGTGCAAACGGTTCTGTGGAGGTGGGATGGTAGGGTTCTCTGGATATGAGCTGTGTAGGGTGTATGATGGGTAGGTTATGGTCAAGAGGAATAAAGAATGCAGGATAGAACAGGAAGAAACATTAAGCTAGCAGCCCACCCTGGCTGGAGACTGGTGTCTATTTTACCCTCAGGGAGGCTTGTAGAGCAGTGGCTCTCAGTGTGGCACCCTGACTGGCCAGTGGCACCATGGTCACCTGGAAGCTTGTTTAAAGTCTCCTTCTGTAGTTCCCCAGACCTGCAGAAGCCAAGCGTCTGGGATGACTCCAGCTGTCTTGTGTTCAGCAATCCTTCCAAGTGATTCTGATACATTCTGCAGTTTGAGAGCCCCTGCTTGAGATCAGGGCTGTGAAGTTGTCCTACTGTGTAAGGGCAGAGTTACAAATGGAGCAAAAGCCATTAGGATTTGTATTTAAAATGTAAAAGAAGTGGAATCAGTATTGACATTTAGAGCTGGGAATGTGTCTGCCATGTGGACACGAGAAACTGCCTTAGTCTCTCCAGTGCCTGACATGACTGTAACCCAGTGCTGCGTGAGCAAAGCCAAACTAGCCAGTCAGTGAGCCCTGGGTTCAGTGACGTCCTATCTTAAAAAATAAGGTGGCAACCTCTGCCTTCCACACACATGCACACACATCTGTATGTGTATTTGCATGCACATGTGTTCATAAACATGTACACATTCATACACTATGCATACATTCACAAAAAGGAAAAAGACCAATTTTTATTTTTAAAACATTAAAAATTGAATACTGGGGTCTTTTTTGGGGGAAAATTAGAAGATTAAATAAAAGGTGAAAGCAAATGGAGTCTGTGAGTCTGAGGCCAACAAGGAATACACAGCAGCCCCAGCCCAGCCAGGGCCACAGGGTCAGACTCTTGCCCCCCACCAAAAAAGAACAATGCAGTGATCTTTTTAACTTCAATTTCAATTGTGGAGACAGGTGTCACTCCCTTCTCTAAGGCAGAATTAGTGTCCCCAGCAGCTGAGAGGAGGAAGGTGGGTTTAGAGCAGTGGTTATTAACCTGTGGGTTGAGACCGCTTTGGCAAACTTACCTCCAAAATTATCTACACTGTGATTCATAACCGCAGCAAAATTACAGTTATGAAGTAGCAATGAAAATAATTTTGTGGTTGGAGCTCACCACAACACAAGAAACTGTGTTAAAGGGTTGCAGCATTAGGAAGGCTGAGAACCTTTGACTTAGAGAAAAGGGCTGGAAACGCACATGATTGGTCCTTTCAAAGGCACTTCCAGAGAGTCACAACAGTGGGAAAGTAGCTAACTTGTGAACACCAGATGCGTGGGTTACCGTTTTGTGTAAGAATTAAGTCTAGAGAGCTTCATTATTATGGCAGTTAGAACTGTCCTTCAGAAATGTGGCTGCTTACCTATCAAATCCTGACTTCCAAAAAGATGAAACAGCTTTATTCCTGCTCATTTGGGGCCTGGAGCAAAAGTTTAGTCAAAAGAATGGCCTCCTGTGATTTTTATCAGGTAATTTGCCTTCAAGATCAAGTGGGTAATTTATTCTCGATTGTGTCTGGATGCAGGCTAACTGCCTCCAGGCCCATTTCACATGCTCAATATACAGCAGGTGGCTGGCTGCCACATCAGATAGTATGGCTCTGCAGATTGTGTCACTGAACTGATTCTACCTGGAGGTATGGGAACTGACTCTTTGAACACTGGGTGAGTAGTCTGCCTGCAGATTTGGGAGGCAGGAACTTTCAGGATTGGGAATAGCTGTAGGGGCTGGAGAGATAGCTAATGGTTAAGAGCACTTACTGCTTCTGCAAAGGATGGGGTTTGGTCTCAGGACCCACTCACAACCATTTGTAACTCTAGTGTCAGGAAACCTGACACCTCTTCTACAATCTGAAGGCTCCTGCATACACATGGTACCTATTTATGCATAAACACATATACATAAAATTAAATAAACAGACATTTTTAAAAAACGACCATGATTATAGTAAGAGGCAAGCCTGCTTTTGGTCCCGGCCTCCTGGCTCCGGGCCACCCGGCTAGCTTAAACCCTGAAAATAACCACACGGAAATTGTATTAATTAAATTACTGCCTGGGCCGTTATATCTAGCCTCTTCTTGGCCAATTGTCACTCTTGATCTAACCCATTTCTATTAATCTGTGTTCACCATGAGGTCGTGGCTTACCGGGAAAGCTTCTAACCAGCGTCAGACTCGGGGCAGGAGAACCATGGCGTCTGCCACACTTCCCTTCTTCCCAGCATTCAGTTCTGTCTACTCCGCCTACCTGATTTCTGCCCTATCAAAAGGCCAAGGCAGTTTTCTTTATTCACCAATGAAAGCAACACAAATACAGAAGAACCTCCTACGCCACATGATGAGGTAGCATGTGTGAGTTCTCAATGTCAGAGTAGCTGGGGCATGCTTGGTGAGAAGGGTCTGCGTGGACCTTGGGTGTCTGCCTACAGGTGGCTTAGGAGGAATGGCATGGTAGGTGTCTAAGAGGGTAGATACAGCTTTTGAGTTGGAGTATAGTTGGGGCTTCATCAAGTATATAATTTTTTCATGTTCTAGCTTAGTGTGGAGGCAGAGCCAGAGGATCTCAATTGACTGTCCTCAAATGCGAGCTGTTCTGCTCAGGATGGGTACTGAGGTGAGCCGTCGTGTGTGTCGACAGAGTCCAGTCTCCATTTAGAGAGGTGGATCTCTCAGAAGGCCATGGGGGTCTGTGGAAATGCTGAAGTCAGTCCTCAGAGGAGAGGACCTTCCCTCACCAAGACATGAAGACATGAAAGCATCAGCTTGTGTTTCTTGTCTTGGCAAGGTGCCTTTGTTTCTTTGAGTTAGCTTGTCTCCAGAATTGTCTAGTTTTGTGTGCTGTGCACCTGAGTGCTGCTGCAGTGATTTTACACGGTTTTGGTCAGGGTAGGATGATTGCTAGTGGATCAGCACGTTTTACTCACAGGGAGACACAGCTCCAACCCAAAAGAAGGATCTTTATTTTCCTGCTTTCTGTCAGCATAACTTGCCATAACCTGTCTAAAGGCATCAGGTAAACATGCTCTTATTTAGTGCTCTTAGCAGGAATAACTTGGTTTGCTGGAGGTGAACGAGCAGATCCGAACCAGTTCAGACCAGCAGTTTCACACTGTGAGTGGGAAGGCTGGCACACTTAGCCTCTTGTTTTTTCCTGGGTAGTTCTGTCACCTTTAATGATTTCAATCTCTAGTTACTGACTAACCAGGGGCATCCATACTTTTTCAGATGCTGGGCTACATTATTGTGACTCCACATGTCTACAAACTGTATTTTCTCTGTGTGTATCTGTCTCATACAAAACTGGCAAAATACAGTCTCTTAGATCTTTTAGCCAAATGCTTTCAAGGCATGAAGAGATTCCAAAACCATGGTGCTCACTTACCCATTCTGTTACATTTTCTTCTATTAGTTCATGAGTAACTTGTATTAGATTTGGTTATTCTTGAACTGTGTGATGTAGGTGTTTTTAAGTAGGTTTTACATTATTGATCTTTTCTTGAGAGTAAATACACAATACACAGATTTAGCTGGCCCAAACATTCTTCAGAGATTAGCTGCTTAGAGGTTTCTGGAGTGTTCTCTTTTCTTGAGCCAAGTTTAACCAAGTCCATTGTTCTTGGACCCATGGAGTGTGGTGCACCTGAGGGTTTTATTCTGAGAGTTGCCTAGAATAATGCATGTTCACATTTTCAAAATTATATATGCTCTTTTGCATTTTCTGTTTGTTTCCTGTCATAGAGGCTTATCACTGACAGTGCTTTCACCATCTTGGCTGTTATGTTCAGTTAGAACAAACTGTGTGTTTTCTGTAACTCCTGGTGGCTCTTGTGTACAGGGACAAATTCTTATATTGAATAATAGCAGTTCTGGCCAGTGCAGAACCTTGGGGGAAAATCAGCTGGGCTCTTGTTTTCTTTTTCTTTTTTTCCATTCAAAAAAAAATTTACATTTCCTCCCCTTCTCACAGTCCCCTCACGCTCCCCCAACCCCTACTCCCTCCCCCTGCTTCCTTAAAAGAGGGCATGGTATCCTGCCCTGTGGGAAGTCCAAGGCCCTCCCTGCTCCATCCCGGCCTAGGAACGTGTGCATCCAAATAGACTAGGTTCCCAAAAAGATAATACATGCAGAAGAGATAGATCCTAGTGTCATTGTTGATGGCTTCTCATTCTGCCCTCATTGGCAGCCACATTCAGAGAGTCCGGTTTGATCACATGCTCGTTCAGTCCCAGTCCAGCTGGATTTGGTGAGCTCCCATTGGTTCATGCACACTGTCTCAGTGGGTGGACCAGCCCCTCACGGTCCTAACTTCCTTGCTCATCTTCTCCCTCCTGCTCTTCGACTGGACCTTGGGAGCTCAGTCCATTGCTCTGATGTGAATGTGGGTCTCTGTCTCTATCTCCATCCATCGGATGAAATTTCTAGGTGGTGATCAAGATATTCATCAGTGTGCCTAGGGCTCTTGTTTTCTAACTGGGAGAGAAGTGCTTGTTTAAGTGGCTGGAGTTGAAAGAGCTGTGAGGTTGAGCTCGTGCTGGTCCTCAGGGCCTTCATTCCTCTCCTGTGTGGAAAGCTGCATTCTTCCCCCAAATGCAAGCTCAGTTTGCATTTGTCATTGCTATTGTTCCTTGCCCCCAGAGAGCTTTTGTTTTAAAGAAAGATGGATATTTAGATTATATCATTTAATTACTTTGCTTGGTCCCAGTTTACTTTCTGTAGTGCTCCCTTCTTAATGTCAACAGCAGTAACCTGGGAACTGATATCATGTCCCCAAAATTAATGCTTTAGGGTTTTAGAGAAAAGTGTTTTCCCATAATCAGTATGCTAGTAGGGTTGATAAGCTGGCTTTATTCAAATTCACACAGGAGTCATTATAATATGTTCATTACTTCAACTTTCTTTCCTGATAATTTTCTTCTTTTGCAGTTAATACATAGATTTAGTCTGTTGTACTTAGCTTCTAGAGAGTACCCCACTGTATGAATGCACTATATTTTATTTATCAACTTCATAAGCAGAAAACCTTTTTGTCTATTCATGTTACACTAAACAGACTAGCATATCACTTCCCATGTACGCATGTCAGTTTCTTGGGTATAAATATAAATACCCAAGAGTAATAGCGAAGTATTCTGGAATCTAGAAATTCTTTCTTACTGCAAGGTCTTAGAAACTATTCTCTTAATAAATTCTCGTCAAAGCTTTGATTTTTGCAAAGACATTTGGAATTAATAAGAAAGTATCATCATTTATTCCCATTCTTCTTAAGTGAAGTAACTGTGATACTGAGAATGTCTGCGAATCTCTTGAAAAATCTCATTTGATTTCTCTCATCAGAAATGAAGTGTACCAATTAATATCATTATGTTGTGTGCTTTGAATTGAAACCTGGCCCTCATGAATGCTAGGTAAGCACTTGTGGATGCTGAGTAGCCTAGGAGCTGCATCCATAACCGCAATACGCTTGATTTGTTAGTGACTTGAGATACCATGTGGTTTTTGCCTTACATAAAAGATATTTTAAAAGATGGAATAATAGCACTTATATCCTGGGGTAACCATCAGTCATCTAATTGGACTTAAGGCCCAGTCAATAGGAGAGGACTCATGATATCTAGTACTATGAACTTAGCTAATTACCTCTAGCCAGTGAGGTCATGGGTTTTAGGGAGAACCCACTACTGCCAGTTTTCTAAGCCAGTAAAACTCCTAACTGTATTCTAGATCTTGTCCTTTTACCCATAGTTCTCACCTGAGCCAAAGAGGCTTCTTTTTGCAGCTAAGGAAGGCCCTTACAGAAAGCCACTACTGGTCAGACTGTGAAGATCAACTGCCCTTGGGGTATCTGCGCCCAAATAAGATATTTACAACACAGTGCTACATTTAAGGATTTAGGGAACACCCAGGAAGAGGGGGCAGGGAGATAAGAGACAGAAGTCGGGCCATCTGCTGTGAAATAGTTAAAAAAAAAGAGAGCACACAGTTGGGAAGGAGGGGTGGATTTGGGAGAAGCTGCAGGGAGAATGTGATCAAGATACATTATATGAAAATTTCAAAAAATTAATACCCTCCCCCAGAGTTTCTCTGTGTAGTCCTGGCTGTCCTGGAACTCACTCTGTACAACAGGGTGGCCTTGTAACTCAGAGATCCACCTGCCTCTACCTTGTGCCCCCATGCCTGGCTAAAATAGCATCGTTTTTAAAAGAGTAGGTTGGCACAGTGCTGCAGTAGACCATTGTGTGGCTATAGTATTAGGGAGAGCTGGTCAGCATGCTAAATCTTCTGCTCCATGGGTGAAGCTATAAGGGCTGCTGTGTAGCTCACTGCATATGTGACCCAGCAGACACGGAGAAATACCCAGTTAGCTTTTGCACTTGAGGTTTGTTTTTAGTTTATTCTTACAGTTTGTTTTTAGAGTTGGTTGAGGCTATCTTGCAATTTTTTTTTTTGAGAAAGAAATATTATCTTTGTTACTAAGTTTGTGGTGACATTGAACTTTATGTAGCCGTTCAACTAACTGAGGGCAGTAAAAGGTTGATTTTTTTCAGCTCTTTGAAAACTTATTTTCCATTAACAATATTTTCTAACTCTTTGAAAGTTTAATGGCTGAATTTTTATCTGAACATGGAGGGGATCGGGAGGACCTCTTGGTACATCACCCCCTTTTCACCTAAATCATCACTTTCAATAGGCCCTAACTTCAGTGTGGAAGATGCCATTGTTTTTAATATTTAGATTAAAAATAAAGTTTTATAGCCCCTCTGACCTTTGAAAAATTAGAAATTGATAGGATTCAGCTTTTTGGCATATAGAATTTGTGGTAATGCAGAAGGAAAATGAAATGTGGTCTTAGTCTGTATTGTGATGTGGACAGAATACAGTCAATTTCATTATCCTTCCCATTTTGTTCTTTCCTTGGTAGTGTAAAGGCTTTAATTAATAAGCTCATAACTAAGAAAAAATATACATATTACCATCAGGTCTTCATCTCTGTCAAAGACCCCAGAAGTGGTCAGGCGGTGGTGGTATATGCCTTTAATCCCAACATTTGGAAGGCAGAAACAGGGAATCTCTGAGAGTTTGAGGCCAGCTTGGCCTACAGAGTGAGTTCCAGGACAGGCTTCAAAGCTATACAGAGAAACCCTGTCTCAAAGAAAAAAAACCAACCCTCCCCCAAAATAACAGAAAGAAAATAAAACAAAAGTCCTCAGAGGGGGTGAAATGTTACCTTATGATAGGCACCTCAAGCTTCTTGGACAAAGTTCAAGTGCAATTATTGGGCATTTGTCTTTGGTTAACAGGCCTAGTATATCTGGTTGACTTTCCTGTGAAGCAGGGAAGTTTGAAGGACTGCCCTATCTGTCTTGGCAAAGTCCTGCAGTAACCTTTCTTGCATTCTGCTGGCCCAGTTTGGACAGTAGTTGTCAGCAGTTGAGGCAAGGGCAGTTTCTTTGCCCACATGGCTTGCTTTCATCATAAAGAAAACAAAGTCCATATGGAGTTTCTTTGTTGCCCATCATCCTCTTTGAAGTAATTGGTGCTACCAGGAGCAGTCATGTCTCACTGTTGAGTAAAGTCTAAGTTCTTAAAACATTTTGAATGCCATATTCTGTATGTCTTTGAAGTGTTTGAAGGTTGCCTATCTATCTGAACTGTATCTCTGTATGATCTTCAAAACCTAACTAATAGGACTATAAGTTTGCTATTATAAATGACTATTAGTCTGTATTTCTTAGTTATATATTGCATTTTAAATGAGTTGTATACACACAATATCCTAAACAAGAGTAGAAACATATATACAGCATAACAGAAATAACTTCAAATTTGTATCAATAAGCTAAAATTCATACCAATGAAAATATTTTAAAATTAACAGTTAAAGTCAGTTTAATAATTTACCCCTTTCCCCAATCATTTCTATATCACAGGGCTACATAGAGAAACCCTGTCTTGAAAAACAAACAAAAAAGAAAAGCCAACTTGAATAATGGATGTAGAATTTAAATAGACCATAAAGAGAGCATGAAATGACACATAGACATGTAAAAGACAGCTGTGCAAGATTTATTAAGGACATTCAGCTGGTTGTGATAGTGGCCACCTTTTTTGGTGCTTAATTTATTTATTTATCTTCTTATTATTTTTTGTTTATTTTAGTGTTCATCTTTAATTCTAGTACTCACGAGGTAGAGGCAGGCTGATCTCTGAGAGTTTGTGACCAGCCTGGTCTACATATTGAGTTTCAGGCCAGCCAGGGCTGCACAGTGAACCCCTTTCTCAAGCAAAACCCAAAAACCAAACCAACAATAAGGACATCCAGATAGAGACATAGTCCGATCCCATCCCATATGTGTTACAATTTTTATTACTTATTTTCTTGATGTCTTAAGGCATTAAGATATACTTTCTCCATAAATAGTTAAAATACACTAGCAGTGAACTTCATTATTTTCAGACTTTTATCCATCAAATCCCTGTGTGCTGGAAAAAAAATAATGACACAGCAAATAAAAAAGGAATTTTTTTTTTTTTAGTTACTAGTCACTGTTAGAATTGAGAAATCAAAGTGCCTTAAAGCCACAGTACACGGGCCCTTCAGAATGTTAGCTGGGTGTTCTTCTTCTGAAACACACACCTGCTACACCCTTCAGAGGCTGCGTCTGATGGGTCACCCCTCTCTCCGATGGGTCACCCCCCACCTGATGGGTCACCTCTCCTCCCTGCCCCCCGTTTCCATGTTTCCTTCTCCTCATACCTTTGGTTCCTCTCACATGTCAAAGGGATGAGTCTACAGTTATGGTTTCCCTTTGATTGATAACCAAGTTATGTTCTTAGCATTGCATATACAGACTGAAAATCTTAGGTAGAAGCAAACTTGAAGAAGTACTCTGAAAAGAGGTAAAACCCACAAGAATTTAATTGCTTTCACTTCTTTCTGACTTTAATAGCTCGCTCCTGTCTACTCACAGCACTGCCTAGTGCTGTCGCGAAGCCACAGTTCTGTGGGACGTGACCCTCAAGAAAAGGTGAGTATTTTATAAACACTCTCAAGAGCTAAATTAGAATGGTTTTACTTTCTTGATGCCACATGGTGTTCAGTGGACAGATTGAATTTTATTGACATTGTAATTATTTATTATATTGCTGAAGTATCACAGGCTTCCTTTTCCTTTTCTTCTTTTACATGTATGTGTGTGCATGTGTGCTTGTGTGCATGTCCCTTGGAGGTCAGAGGAGGACACCTGGTGTCCCACTTTATATTCTCTGACTTAACTCCCTTGAGACGGTCTCTCACTGAACCCTCAATTAGGCCTGCAGCAAGCCCCAGCAACCCACGACTCACTGCGCTGGTCTTCTGGGCACCAAGTGGCCAAGCCCCTGTTTCTACTTTTTGCTGTGCTGGTGTTGCAAGCACCCGAGTGGCCACACCCAGGCATTTTTGTGGGTGTTAGAGATTTGAACTCAGGTCTTCAAGTTTGCACGTGGCGCTTTACCAACTGAGCCTTCCTCCTAGCCCCGATTTCTTCCTTACTCATCATTTTATTAGTGACTCATATCAGGCCAAAATTAAGGTGGGACAAATTTATTTATTAATAAAAATGCATCTATTTGTATAAGCATGCACGTCAAGTATTTGTCCTTGTTTGAGATGTGGTCTGATCATGTAGCCCGGGGTGGCCTCAAACTCATGATCCTCTTTCCTTACCCTTCTCAGTGGTGGAATTACAGGCATGTGCAACCCTGCCTATCCCTACAAAGATTTAAGTTTTAACATGTCAACTTGTTTCATGTATGTTCATTAAAACAAGGACTTAATCTGAGGGTATTTTGTCTGGATGAGAGCAGGAAGTTTGAGTGGCCCCAAGTCAGTGTGGGCCAGCACCATGTGATGAGGGTGTGTGTTCACAAGCTTGACCGCAGGTGGCGTTTATGGTGCAGCCTAGAGTGCCTGCATTGTAATACTCTGGGCAATCACGGTGTTCTCCGACATTAATGCTGTGTAGGATTCGGGCCTTCCCACTAGTTCCCCTTGCCCGGCATGCTGTGCGGCTGCTCAGAAGCATCCAGTGGCTGATGTTGGTTAGATTGCTGCTTTCATTCCCCATGGAGTGCTCAGGAGACATGACAAGCTCGTTCCTTCTCATGGTCTCTGAATGAAGAGATGTGCAGTGGTGGCCTAGAGTTCCGGTAGCAATTGGTGAAGCCCAAAGGACAGAAGGAAAGAAGGAAAAGGCATAGAGAGGATGATTAAGAAGAGCTTCGGAGCCGGACAGTGGTGATGCACGCCTTTAATCCCAGCACTCGGGAGGTAGATGCAGGTGGATCTCTGTGAGTTTGAGGTCAGCCTGGTCTTAGAGCAAGTTCCAGGACCCAGGACAGCCAGGGCTGTTACACAGAGAAACCCTGTCTCCAAAAACCAAAACTGAAACAAAACAAAAAAAAAACCAAACAAAAAACAAACCAAATCAAACAAACAAACAAAACCTTTGGGAAACTTGGTGCCATCCTTAGTGCAGTACAGAGCAGCCCACAGGAGTCCCCCCCCCCCATGTCCCCAGAAGCCCCTCTGTCTTCAGGCTCCTGGGTTTTAGTTGTGCGTTGGTGTTTTTCTTCAGAGTACTGCTTTCGCCATGGTCCTCTACATATAACACAATGTCTTTGCTCCTTAAATGGCATTGAGTCCTTTCCTTAGCTGGTGTTTTAGTCTCATAAAGCCCCATATTTTATCAAAGGCATAGGCCAAACTAAAAATCCCTTGTAGCTTTTTGGGGCGACCCTTTCTCTTTAGCATGCCTGCCGTTATGCACCTCCTCTTGCTGCCACTTCGCTGTACCAGGCGTCCTGGACACAGCGTCAGCCCGACTTAGCCCTGTTGGCTGTCTTCGTGCTGTGCTGATTATCAGTTGGTGCTGATTGTTGATGCGGATGGGGAGTTCAGCCTTAGCTTGCTCCTATGTGGTATATTCTTGAAGAAGACTATCTGGAAGAATGTCTTTACAATGTGGTTGCCTTTGGGGCAGGGACCAGGGCGTATCTTCAGTGATTTAGAATTTCTGAGGGGGCTGGAACACCTGTTGCTATTGCGCAGGACCCAGGTTCAGTTCCCTACATACTAGAACCATCTGTGACTCCACTTGCAGGGGATCTGAAACCCTCCTCTGACCTCTACAGGTACCAGTCTCACACATGCATGTACATACGTATGCATTCAGAGAAAGCATTTATATACATAAAAATACATACATTTAAAAAAGTTTTTGAGGCATTTATGTGTCTGATTTTTTTTATAAGAAAATTTATGGCTGGAAGAGTGATGTGATGATTCATATTGAATTTGTACAGTGTTTGAGTAGAGAAGACATGTCAAATGCAAATATTGATTTTCACAGTTTTCTTACTGGTTAGACAGTTTGGCCTGAGTGCCGTAGGAATGAGTACTGTAAGGATCTGAGGAAATGCTGAAGGAGAGCCCAGACCCAAATAGTATGTAAAAGCAAAGGGTGTTTATTAATATTCCAGCATATGCAGGGCCATTCACCTGTGCAAAATGGTGACGACCCTGAGAAGAGCGTGCAGGCTCCTTTTAGGCACAGCGAGGGACAGTCAGGTCTTCTCATAGGTAATTAGTTAAGCCAGCAGCAGTTACATTAGTATATTTTTAATTGGTTGAGCTTTAGTCTTTATCATTTTGAGATGTACTTGCACAAGCTTGGGCAAGTCTGGACATGACTCAGAAAGGGCTGCTGGATTTGTCCTGGAGACACTGTGAGGCTGGCTTAGGCCTGCTGTGTTTGTTCTCTCCTTAGACCCAGAATGGAAGGGCAGTGTGGATAAACAGCCCTTTGGTGGGGGAGACACTTGTTTTGCCCTTCTCAGAGATCTGAAACCTAAATTCAGTTGTGAGGGTGGGAGAGTTTAACCCCTTCATTCGCAGTCACTAGCGCTAGCCCTCTTTGAGCGTGTGCTCACCTTCAGGCTTCTGTCCCCGTCTCATGCTCCAGTGGGAGGTGCTTCCGTGATCTTTGCTCTGCTTCCTGGGGATCCAGGGTAGGAGAACATGCAGAATTGTTGGTTTCCAACCTGGGCAACTCCAGACTGACTTGGAGTCACCGTTGAACAGGAAGTAAGAGGGACTATTACTGTGTCTTTATGACTTGATAATACTTTATACTTCATATTTGTGCCAATGGTTGCTTAGCCTGTAACTAAGAGCACTGATGCCGACACTTCTACCTGATGCCGTCTGTTTAACGCTAGTTAAAACTTGACTGTTTCAAGTGCATCACAGTTCTTAGGAAATATGTACTGTTTAACAGGAATTTATTGTGACATTTGAACAACGAAAGGTAGATGACCTCACAATATGAGGCCTGGGTGAGTAGATTCTGTGATCAAGACTGACTGGCTCAGAGTTTCATTAAGTTAAGAGTTTACCAGTTAGGCAGCAAGGATGGTCTCAGGCTGCCTAGTAGAATAAGCCTTTGTGTTAAATCAAGACTTCTGAAGTTTTTCCAGTTTTGAGATTTTAAGCTTTGCAAATGTAGGCTAAAACAGTGTCTTTCCTAAGATACAAGAATACACTCTATTTTATTTTTATTTTATGTGTATGTGTGCCTGGTGCCCAAGGAAGTCAGGAAAGGGTGTTGGGTCCCTGGCACTGGAGTCATGGATGGTTGGGAGCTGTCATGTGAGTGCTGAGAGCTGAGGCTGGGTCCTCTGTAAAAGCAGCCAGTGCTGAGAGTTGAATCCAGAACTTTGTAATATAGTAGGCATGTTTCTCTGTGGCAACCAGTGTAGTTTGGTTATTTAAATAATTTAACCTAGTCAATTGATGCTTTAACCAAGTTATTATAGAGTCAGAGCCTACCAGACTGCTGGGGGACAATGGTCTGTACCCTCTCATGTGTATTTTAAATAAACGCTGATTGGCCAGTAGCCAAGCAGGAAGTATAGGTGGGATGACCAGGCAGGAAGTAGAGACAGGACAAGCAGGCAGGAAGTAGAGGCGGGGCAATGAGAATTCTGGGAAGAGAAAAGATTCAGTCTGCAGTTGTCATCCAGACACAGAGGAAGCAAGATATGACTGCCTCACCGAAAAAGGTTCCAAGCCATGTGGCTGACACAGACAAAAATTATGGGCTATATAAGTTATAAGAGTTAATAAGAAGCCTGAGCTAACAGGCCAATCAGTTTATAACTAATGTAGACTCTGTGTGATTATTTGGGACTGAATGGCTGTGGCGCCTGGTGGGGCAGAAAACTTAGTCAACACCAGATGAATTTAATCTATTTCTGGTTGTAAATGAACATATTATTTATAGTATTTAATATTACTCTAGAGAGTAATTGTTTACTAGAAACATATATTTGTTGTTAATTGTGGAAAAATCTTGCTTTTTTTTTAAAGTAAGTAACAATTTCCTTTTTTGTCTCTGGTCAGACTTTTGATAAAATTCTCATTGCTAACAGAGGAGAAATTGCATGTAGGGTGAGTAGAATTTGAATTATTTTCTATTTTGATCTGAAATGGATTAAAGCCCCTTTGCATATAGATCTCGGTTAATAGATGATGTGTTTTGACTAGGTTATTAAAACGTGCAAGAAGATGGGCATCAAGACAGTTGCCATTTACAGTGATGTTGACGCCAGTTCTGTGAGTATATTTTTACTTAGTTTCAAGCAGGACTTAATTTGGTTCCATTAAGCTAGAAGTGAAAGGATATTTGCTTTATTTTTCCTTCACTTGCAAAAGGTGTATTCAATTTTAAAAACTATTTAATTGTTCACTGTCAACACAAACACAATGGAAGTATTATAATGTCTTAACTATCCCTGCCCCCCTCAAGCTGCAGACCAAGTTTGCCAGGCTCACTGCTGGTCAACAAATAGATTAAAACCAAGCACAAGACAGTTCGGTTGGCAGATGGATGGGCATCTCCCAGCATAGTTCCGGGATCACTAAGGGAATGCTGTCCTTGTCTAATCTTTCCTAAAGGCCTTAATGTGGTCAGCAGAAAGTTTGATAAATGAGAGATAGGCCCATGCTAATTGGATCTGAACAAAAGAAGGTATATCATAAAGTGAATGGTATATAATTTTAGGTGGTGTCTTTAACACAGCAGGCCTTTTCTAGCAGTAATGAACTATGAGTGAGTAGGAAGAAATCCCATGGGAAAAGAGGGCAGAGGGTTAGGACTTTGTGGACTGAGATGTGAGTAGCTGTACTTTTAAGTCACTGGTTTTTGTCCTTTTGCTCTATTTTTGATAATATCATTTTTGTAGTTTAGTAATGAACTTAGTAGAAAGACCCTTTAAAGTGTAATGGTTTTAAAAATGTGTTCTATTTGAAACTGTTATCCATTCTGTCTTATTGTAACTTCCTTTTCAAAAATCTAGATGAAAGAATTGCAAACTAATTTGCTGAAAATAAATGTTAGCTATATAATTTATTTGATGGTTGTGTTCAAAATATCTTCTAATAAAAAGCAGTTAAATTGGTTTTGTATATATAGTTTGGTTTGAAAAAAAATTGATCCTAGATTCCTTGCTAATTTTTTAAAACTTGATGATTTCAGTAGTAATAATTTTCATTTCTCATGCGGTAATAATGAGATGATGTGAGAACTACTACTTTATTATTTTTTTAAAGATTTAGTTTACATATATTAGTATTTGCTTGCATGTATGTTTGCGCAATGCCCCTATGTAGGCGGAGACTGCTTGTTCGTTTCCTGGCCTTACAGACCTGAATAATCACGTAGAAACTGTATTAATTACAGCACTGTTTGGACAATGACTCTAGCATATTCCTAGCTAGCGCTTACATCTTAAATTAACCCATTTCTATCAATCTGTGTATCGCCATAAGGCTGTGGCCTAGGTTCCTAAGGTCCTTTTCCTTTGGCAGTTACCTGGTGTCTCCCTGACTCTGCCTACTCTCTCTTTCTATCCCTTCCAGCCTGGCTATATTCTGCCCTGCCATAGGCCAAAGCAGCTTTATTCATTAGCCAATAAAAACAACATTTATACAGAAGGACATCCCATATCACCCCTACATGGCAGTAGATGGCATCAGAATTCCTGGAACTGGAGTTATAGATGGGTGTGAAGTGTGATGTGGATGCTGGGAACTGAACCTTGGTCCTCTGCAAGAGCAGCAAGTGTGCTCTTAACTACTGATCTAGCTCTCTTCCATGCTCAACGTATTCTTCAAAATTGTCTTTTTGTTGTTGTTGTTACAACGTCTCATGTAGCCTAGGTTGTACTCAGATTCTGTAATTGAATTGAAGATAATCTTGAACTTCTGATTCTCTTGTCCCCAACACCCAAGTGTTGAGATTATAGGCATGTGCCCCTATTCCCAGTTCATTGCATGCTGGGGATCAAACCCAGGGCTTTGTGCCTGCTAGCCAAACACCTATCATCTGAATTATATAAATTCTCTTGCTTTCTTTATGAGGCAGAAACTAACTGTAACCATTCTTGAGTTGACTGTCTGTTAGTTTGGAGGACACTGCTTTGTAGTTTTCCTATCTTTGGTCAGTATTAAAATATCTTAGCATGGCTGGTGTGGTGGTGTACACCTTTAATTCTTGCATTTGGGAGACTGAGGCAGGTGGATCTCAGTGAGTTCAAGATCAGCCTGGTCTACAGAGTGAGTTCCAGGACAGCCAGAACTATTCAGAGAACTTGAAAAACAAAAACAAAACAAAACAAAAAATTGATTATCTTGGCCTCATGGATTGAAAAGTTTTCTGTTTTGCAGGGAACACGTGTAAAGTGTTGGTACTCTTTAAGTGTTTGTACAATTCATCTATGAGGCCTGGATCTGGCTTCTCTGTGGGTATTTGTTCTTTGACTGCTGATGCTCTGTTGTTATTTTTTAGTCAATATTTGAATTTGTTTTTGTCTAGGAATCTGTCCACTTCGTCTGTTTTGTAGTTCATTGGTATGAAGTTGTTTATGCTATTTCTTTGTTAGTGTTTTATTTCTGTGAAGGATGTGGTAATAGCTCCATTTTCATTCCTGATTTTAGATGTTTGAGTCTTGTTTTCTTCCTTGGTTGGTTATTCTGTTTAAATGGCAGCAACACAGTGCCATAAATGAGTTGGCTTATACACAATAGAAAATTAGTTTTTAATTGTAAAGATTAGAAAGTCAAGGTAAGGGACCTGGAAAGTTTGGCGGTTGGTGTGGGTCTCCTTCCTGCTGTTTAGGAATTGCCCTCATAAAGAGATGAAGGTTTTTAGCTGTATCCTCACATGTGGAGGGGCCGGGGACCTTTTTGATGCATCTGTTGAGGTTGGTCATCTCATTCTCAAGACCTTAACTATGACAACTTAATAGCATTTCAGACATATTAGGTAACGTACTAAGACAAGAGCTATAGAATGGTAGACAATGAAGGCAAAATAATTTTGAGTTTCTAGTCTGCAAACTATGTGATTTGAACTTAACATCAAAGTTTTAAGACCTAAATGAGGGCTTCCAGATTTTATATCGGAAAACTAAATATTTTAAATGCTAATCATTTCTAAGTTATTTTGTATGTTTTTCATTTTAAACCCTAGTAAACACAGTATTTTTGTTTTGAAATTGAACAAAGCATAAATATGGAAGAATGGCCTGGAGCCATGGTTCTTAACCTTCCTAACGCTGCCGCCATCTATACAGTTAGTTCCTCATGTTGTGATGACCCCCCCACCATAAAATTATTTCTGTCGCTTCCTTAAAACTATAATTTTGCTCTTGTTATGAATTTTAATGTAAATATCTCTGTTTTCTGATGGTCTTAGGTGACCCTGTAGAAGGGTTTTTTGACCCCCAAAGGGATCTTGGCCCACAGGTTGAGAACCGCTGGCCCAGAAGGGTCCTAGGAAAGCTGACAGGGAAAGCACACTCTACAGCTGGGAAGCCAGGCCTCATGTTAGCCCAAGAGGAGACAGGTCTGCATAGATCCTTTGGCTCTTAGCAGAGGGCTAATTTTGAGAGAATTTCTTGACTTGCTAATGAGGGCTTCATCACTGTTTTGCCAACTTACAAGGCAAAGAAGGAACGTCTCAGCACTGTTAGTTTCTAGTTTACTGTGATTTTAGGTAGTTCAGAGAAGATATGAACGAAGGGATCAGAACTTTTAATTGTTTTAGTGACTAGTAGTTTCCTTAGTTTGGTGAGAAGTGCAGAGAGACCGCTGAGAGACTCGCACTTCTGCTCCAAGTGCTCTCAGATAGCATCCATCCATTCCTTGTATTTTAAGTAAAAGGATCAAAAATATTTTTTCACATAAAGAATAAATATTTTTACTAAACCACTAAAGTTAGAAATTAATTTTTTAAACTAAAGATTTAATCAAGGTTAAACTTAAAAGGTGAAGACTCTTCCTTTCAACGAGGAAAACGATGCTGTGCTTCAACCCTTGACCATATTTTTTCTATACTCCCATTTTATTGCTTTGTGTACAGTGATGCTGAATTTAAATGAGCAATATCTGATGTTTATAGCTTTGAAACAGGACCCTAAAATCAGGAAAGTATTCATGGTGACTCATATCTTACCCAAGCAGCCTGCTGTGTGATTCCTGGTGGGTACTTGAGTTTCAGCCTTAGGATTCCATAATGAGATGGAGTGGTGTTTCCTGGGAGTACTCTGGGGTGACTGACAGTGAAGTGAGGGCAGTCATCACTCTTTATGCCTCCCCTTGATAATACTCCCCTGCTGGC
This sequence comes from Ondatra zibethicus, assembly GCA_004026605.1. Lineage (NCBI taxonomy): Eukaryota > Metazoa > Chordata > Mammalia > Rodentia > Cricetidae > Ondatra > Ondatra zibethicus. The sequence continues at coordinate 146,694 of PVIU01002362.1, read as the reverse complement.
TGGGGAGGAACGGAGAACAAATAGGACATAGTGATGCCTGAGTAATTAGTGTATGCTGGTTCCAGCTGAACAAACCGGAGGGTAATGATCAGGTAAATGGAACTGGAATACATTAATCTAGGCTGTGGTATGAGAGACCTGAGAGACACTTAACATTTTAGGAAGTTGTTGGAATAGCTTTGTTTTTTTTCATTTCTTTAAATATATATCATTATGAAGAGATATATCTATATCTTGGTTAGCTCATCTCTAGTTTTACTTTAGGTATCTACCAAGATTAATATAATTGAAACCTAACAGTCACAAGCATTTTCCCTTTTTATAGATGATTTCAGAATATTTCTAATCATTTCACACTGGACAGGAGTTAAGAGTATTTTCTCTTTCTTGAACTTATCTGTAGTCCAAGAGAACCTTGACACTCACAGAATTTTCTGCCTCAGCCTCTCTCGTAGCTAGAATTTCAGGCTTGTGTGCCACCAGTATTATTCCTAAGGTGATATAGTTAAGTAGCATATTCTTTTCACATACATTTATTATTACATTAAATTAATTATTAATTTGTGTATGATTGTTTTGCCTAAATGTGTGTCTGTACCACCTGTATGCCTGGTGTCCACAAGGGCCAGAAAAAGGTGTTGGAGCTCCTGAGACTGGAATCATACAGACAGTTGTGGGCCATTTTGCAATTGCTGGGAATTGAACCCAGCTTCTTTGGAAGAGAAGCCAATGCTTAACAGCTGAGTCATCTCTCCAGGCCTGGTGCATGCACCATATTAGGTGTGTGGTCAGAGGATGCCTTGCAGGAGTCTTTTCTCCCACTGCCTGGTGGGGAGTAGGAATTGAACTCTAGGCATCAGAACTGGTATCAAGTCTCTTTACTTAATGGATTATCTTGCCAGCCCTGTAAGAAACACATTCTTAAGTTGCCTTGACTACTAAAGGATATGTTAAGATATTGGCCATTGTGATCCATGTTTTCCAGTTGGACTTTGTAGGTCATAACACTTCCTAATGTTTAGACCCAAAGATTATTCTGAGTATTTATCAGTATTAAACAGATGTTTATAACTGACATCCTTCAGTGAAGAGTTTGCTTAGCAAAATAAAGGCCATCGGAAAGCCCCTGGAAGTTGCTCTAGTGCTGTACACGGAGGGAAGGGAGGACTTGATTCCATCGACTTAGTTTTAGTTCTTGTGCTTAGATAATCAGTCAGAAGGCTGTTAACATTTTTTTTGGTGGGGGGTGGCAGTAGGGACTTTAGAATGAGGTTTTATTGTGTTGTCTGAGCTTCTGGGCTGAAGTGATCCTTCAACCTCAACATTCTGAGTAGCTGGGACTATTACAGTCCAGGACCTCTGGGTCTAGTGAATCAAGGGATTTTTAAATGGCATAGTTGCTTAAAAACTTGTTGTTCACTTTTCCCATAAAACTTAGCCATTAGTCTCCTTTTAAGATCGGAATATACTGTATATACTTATGCAAATTTGAAACACTAGACCTTTCAATGAAGAACTAATCAGGAGAAGAATGCATTTGAAATGTTTAGACATTTTTTTTCTTTTCTGCTATTATTGTCTTTAGAAAAACTTATTCTGCAGAAACATTATACTCTCTCAATTTTAAATGTTTTGATTATCTTGGCTTAGCTAAATTACTTCCTCTACATTTTGGGGCACAATGGAATAGGATAGGATTCCTGGCAGGAATTTGTTCACATTAATATGGCTCATCAGGGGCATTCTATTTAATTGGAGATCCTGCAGGACAGTGGCAGGAGTCAGAAGAGAGTTACAGCATTAGCAATGGCCCATCTGGGAGCTGCACACTAATCAAGGTGCTGGAGTGTTAACGGTGGGGATGATGGGAATTATGACGATTATGACATGTAAGCATGTCTGTGCGAACCGGACAGGCAATGAGTTAATCAAGAAGTATATTAAATGGCTCCCATGCTGATTCATTATTATCTACCATAGTGCCTGTCAGGTTGTGTATTTAAAAAATACAATTATTGCTGAATTCACTATGTATGTGAGCTGAATTCAGCTATCATGCTCTTATTTTTCAACAAAATAACCTCAATTTGCTTTGTGCATATAAAAATAGAGAATTGTGTCAATTGTGTTGGCTTTGTGGGCTGCATTTTAAAGTAGCCACCCCTCCCTTTAATGTGCTGAATGAAGTACATCTCTAAATTCAGAGTCCTTTAAGAATTTGCTTAGCCTCTTAGACTCATCATAAGTACTCGGGCTTATTTGCTACTGCATAAAAGATTTGGGTTCAGAACTAAAATTTACGTGTCTTTATCTTTCAAGATGAAAAATAATTCAAGCATTTCAGAAAGCAATTAATATTTAATACACGAAGCTATGGAAAAATCAAAGCAGTAATTTTTTCAGCCATCAAAACACTCTAGCATCGGGAGGGGGTGGGGCCCCCCTTTGCTGTGGTGGGTGGTCTCTTTATGCCAGGTAAACCCATTCTGTGCCCAGCATGCTTAGAGCCATCTGTCATGAAACTATCAGTTAGAAATATACAGATTTTGAGGAAATGGAGCTAATAAATTGAGCTCCTTTAGAAAATAAATTGAAATGCAGCATAAGTCCATAAGCAAACTGTATTCTATCTGTAGACAAATTTATAGTGACACTGTACAGATGAATACACAATCTTTCGCAAATTTTAAACACTGGCAAATTTAATAAAACTTAGTACCAAACTGTGTCCTTTATTTATTAACGTAATTAAAGCAACATTATGGCTAACAGAAGTGTTATCCTGTGGGTCGTTGTTATTAAAGCCCATTTTCTGTGCAGTTCGTGAGACTGGTCAGCAGCAAGTCAAACTTGTAACCAACACCCTCCCTTGGGAGCTGTGAGCTTAGAAGGCTAAATTGTCAAAACCAGCAAAGCAGCTTAAATGATGGATTGCTTAAACCTCCTGGCGTGAAGGGCAAACCAGTCATCCCGGTGAAGAAGGACTGTGACTTTATTCAGGAGTTTGGGCAGAAATTGCATCTGGACATGAGAAAAACCTTGGTATTAATATCTTCACATATGGATTATTAGATGTATTTATATATTTATGTACCTGGCCATCTCACAGAACATTTCAGCGTCTCTTCTTTCTTGTGCTGGAAGCTGAACCCAAGGCTTCACAAATGCTCAGCAAATGCTCTTGGAGGGAGAGAGAGCAACATGTCCTGAGCTCACCAGATTTTAAATAAACAAAACTCCAAAGAGAGACTTACAACATTTTACTCGTTTGTTCTTAAATTTTCAGTATATGCAAAAGGACAAAATTATTATTCCTGTTATTATCCCATAACCCCGAACAGCAAAGTTGCAGCTCCGTAGCCCCAGCAGGGCACAAGCCCTGGTCTTCTGTTTACTATACCAATGCTTTAGCAGCAAAAATTCTTATTACCAAAAAGTTAAGAAGGTCTTGGGACATACCCTCCCATTATTATAAAAGACAGATTTCCAAAAGCACTTTCTATAGCTCGAAAGAAGTGGGAGCTGGGATGCAACTCAGTGGTTGGGTTTGCCTAACTAGAACAAGACACCTTGAGTTTGATGCCTAGCAATATACACACACAGTGAATTTGAATGACATAATTAAAGGAAACATGTATTTTAATGTTATTATACCTTGTGATGTGAAATAGTACCGAATCATGGATTCGTTTTTCTCTGAGTATCTATTTAAGGAGGACTGGAAGTACTACCTCTTGGAAAAAGTACTCAAATATTAGAAAATACAGTGTGACTTTGCTGTGATGTTCCATTGTTTGTAGGGCAGCGTGTATATGGCGTCAGTCTGTTTCAGCATCATTGTGCATGTGCTGTATTAGCTTCCTTCCTCATTCCTATGTCCAAGTTTCTGGTCAAAGGCAACTTCAGAGAAGAAGGTTTTATCTTGGCTCACAGTTCAGACAGATACAGTCCATCATGGAGTGGACAGCCTATCAGTGGGAGTGGCTTCTCTTTCTCTCTTTCTCTCTCTCTCTTTCTACTACCAACCGGAAAGCCGAGAAAGGGGAATGCCAATTCTCAGATGGCTTTTTCTCTTTTAATTCAGTCCATGGGATGGTGTCACTCACATCCAGCTGTCTTCCTTCTGCCTCAGTGTTTTTTTTTCTCACAGATGCACCCAAAGATGTTTATTAATGTGATCAAGTTGACAATAGAAATTCAATACCGTGTTATCACTTGGTGTCTGTAGTGTGCTAGAAATGCACAGAATTATGCAAATGCATTGGATTTAGATTGGGTCCAATGCCTCCAGAGATGCAATGAGCTGCCAAGGACTATCTATCTGTTTGGTAAGCTGTGGAGCTGCTTTCAGATTCCTTGTTGCTTTTCAGTGGCCCCCTCTTTCCAATCTAGCACACTGTGTTTGTAAGGAGTCCCTTCCTCCTTACAAAGAAAGTACAACTCATTATTTTGAGGGTTGTGTTTTTTCTCTCTGAGACAGGGTTTCTTTGGCTGTCCTGGAACTCGATCTGTAGATCAGGGTGGCCTCAAACCTACCTCTACCTCCTGAGTGCTGGGATTAAGGTGCATGCCATCACCAACCCTTGAGGGTTGGGTTTTTTAATTAGTGTATTTTTTGGGCTGAGTGTGAAAGAGACACTAGATGTGAAGAGTGACCAGGAAGAACCTGTTTCTTGCTCTCATGGTGTTTGTTCTCCAGTGGAAGAGAGGTGTAGGGTAAGATGATGTAACTGTTGTGCTATATTTATGGGATGCTTCTTCTCTGTTTCCCTGATCTGTTTTGTGCTAGGGACCAGATCCGGGGCCTGGCTCATGTAAAGCAAGCGCTCCCCTACCCGGCTACATCTTCAGTTCTCTGTTGCTTGCCCAACATCTCTACTTGGATGCTTGGAAACTATTTCAAATCGGAATGACCCAGATGGAACTTCCAGGTTTCTGATATTTGCTTGCTATTGCAGAAACAAAAAATAGAGGACTTGATGATGATCACTGCTCTGTTTTTGGTTTCTCATTGCTTATTAATGACCAAGTCCTTATGTGAAATGTTTTATCACCTAGTCATGTGCCTTCACTTAGTTGTCCCTTCATAAGGTGTTTAAAACCTCATCCACCAGTAACTGTTGTTTGACACTAATAAGGCTTGTCAAGGAAGAAAGGCCTGGTAGATGTAGGAAGTCCTCCTAAAGATGTTCAGTTCTTAACTGTGATTATCTAAGCATTTTAATTTTGTGTTTGAGTGTGTGTGTGTGTGTGTGTGTGTGTGTGTGTTGTTAGAGGACAACTTGGGGGAGTCATTTCTTTCTTTCTGTCATGTGGGTCCTGGGGTTTGAATCTGGATTGTCAGGCTTAGTGGCAAGTACCTTTATGCTCTAAATCACCATTGCACCATTACCTTGTGTGGCACAGAGGCACATAAACTTCTGGGTCAGAGTTTTGAGACCGGAAGATTATTTTGGGCTATCTGACTGCCTCGTATAACCACAGGGGTTCCTTTAAGGAGGTTTAGTGGCGGAGGAGAAGGAAAGAGAAAAGCAAGAAGTAGGACAGAGGCCAGGGCATGGAATTGGGTGGGGCTAGCCTTGACAGAGGCCAGGGCGTGGAATTGGGTGGGGCTAGCCTTGACAGAGGCTAGGGCATGGAATTGGGTCGGGCTAGCCTTGAGAGAGGCCAGGGTGTGGAATTGGGTGGGGCTAGCCTTGAGAGAGGCCAGGGTGTGGAATTGGGTGGGGCTAGCCTTGAGAGAAGCCAAGGCATGGAATTGGGTGGGGCTAGCCTTGACAGAGGCCAGGGCGTGGAACTGGGTGGGGCTAGCCTTGACAGAGGCCAGGGCGTGGAATTGGGTGGGGCTAGCCTTGACAGAAGCCAGGATGTGGAATTGGGTGGGGCTAGCCTTGAGAGAGGCCAGGGTGTGGAATTGGGTGGGGCTAGCCTTGAGAGAAGCCAAGGCATGGAATTGGGTGGGGCTAGCCTTGACAGAGGCCAGGGCCTAGTCCACCCTTCAGGAGGGAGCCAGCCTGAGGCCTTGGTCTAGTGCTTTGAGTACTAAGCAATGGGAAATGAATATTAACAGGGATGTTTGGATGTCAGGAAATCCAGCAGTGTCTCAGTATCAAAGTAAAAAGTTTATATGACAATCTGGAGAGATGTATAGAAATAACAGAATGTTTATACTTTCACTCATGAAAAATTAATGTGTTTGAAAGTTTGCCAGACAGGCAAAATTAGTTTCTTCTGGACTATTTTATTTGTTGCTGAATTGTGGGTGGTTTTCTTAGTCTGGAGTGTGGTCTGGAATTTTGGTCTCTGGGCTTTATTTGTAGTGAAGGTTTAAAACGCCCCCTTTCATCACCTCCCCACCCCTTGCTTCCTGTTCTTTGCTTTTCTTTTTCCTGGTTTTTCTCTCATCCTTGCTCTGTCCCCTGCCCCTTCCCCTAAACCCCAAAGATGGTTAACAAAACAACACACTCAGTTCTCCTGAGAAGCAGTCTCCTAGTGGCCCCAGTTGGCACTGTGCACTGCAGATCCGGGCCTGGAGCTTAAGATCATGGTTGTGGACACGTGTGAATAGTCATAAAATTTGCTTCTGCTTTTTGACTCTAATCGCTGTAGGAGCCAAAACAGTGGGCAGCTCCACCTTAGCTATTCCTTCCAACATTCTAAGGGACCTGCCTCTTGTGTTTGGCATTTCCTGCTTCTGAAGAAGCTGCTTATAGTTGGTTAGCTTTGTTAATTGCTATGTGATTTTCTTATTTTGACTTCATTTGCCATTTTTTTTTTGCTCATCCGCCATCCTGCTTTCTGTAGACTTTATTCACTGCTGTTCATTTGAAGCAGCAGCTTTTCAGCTGTGAACTCCCTGCACCAGCCCTCTTTCATGCTGTGAACTCACTGCACTTTTCAGCTGTGAACTCCCTGCACCAGCCCTCTTTCATGCTGTGAACTCACTGCACTTTTCAGCTGTGAACTCCCTGCACCAGCCCTCTTTCATGCTGTGAACTCACTGCACTTTTCAGCTGTGAACTCACTGCACTTTTCAGCTGTGAACTCACTGCACTTTTCAGCTGTGAACTCACTGCACTTTTCAGCTGTGAACTCCCTGCACCAGCCTCTTTCATGCTGCATTGCATGCAAGTCTGTGAAGACCAGAGAAAATGGCCAATCACATAATTGTGTTTTTGCTCAATATCAAAGATCAGTTTGTAAAAGTTGTGCATTTGGAATTAAATTTGTAATGAGATTACTCACAAGACTTTCTGAGGGCTAGTGTGTGTGCCTTGCCCCTTTGGACTTGACTCTCTTGGTCTCCAGTTGCTCAGTTCCCTTTCAGCCTATCCATGCTGCTTCTCTGGGCCACCACGGCGGACGCCTGGCTGGAGCAGCAGAGGAGAAGTACAGTTGTCTGGGGACAGGCATGGCAGACTTGCGTCTGATGCTTTATCTGAATGAAGCTGGGGCAGGAGAGCTGTGTCTGTGCTGAGTCCTCAGAGGAGCTGGGGCAGGAGAGCTGTCTCTGTGCACAGGCTTTCTAAAAGCAAGAACCTCATGTGTCTAGAAGGAAGTGTTAAGTTGGGGTAAAACTGCTTATAAACAGTATTGACAGTATTTTATTCTGTTGACAACTGAGTGTTGAGTTCTTCTGTGAGTCAGTTATAGAGTGATTCTCAGCCTATGCCCTATTCCCCAAATGGATATTAGGTATCGAATAAAGGAGCCTTTATAATTAAATCTAGGCAAGCATCTTCCACGAACTATTGTAATTAAGTGTTATAGATCCCGAGTCTGTACTGATATGGCTCAGCTGGAACGCTTTCTGAGCTGTAAGGGGATTTGGTTTCAAAACTATACAAACCACTTGTAAGGTTCCCTGTGTAGATGGCCCTTAGCATCTCATAGTTGTCTTACACACTTTGATTTCAGAGTTTTGCGAAAGCAATGCAGATTCAGTAGAGACCCTCATTCTGGTTCTGAATTTGGATGTTTTCCCAGGCTTGTTGTATGTAGGATGAGCCTTTTTTTCCTCCTTTGATGCTTGATAGTGGCAGAAACCAGAGCTTTGATTACCCCTGAAATCAGGAGGGAAAAGAACCAACACTCCATAGTTTATAAGAAGTTAAGCTAGGGTGTTCTGTAAGTCAGGGATTACTATGGTATGAGTTGGAAGTGTTCTCAAAGGAACTGGTGAGAAGAGTTTGTCCACTTGCAACTGTTCTAAGGCTGTAGAAACTTTTAAGAGGTGGGACCTGGTGGGAGGTTTTCCTGTCACTGGGGACCTGTCATTAAGGGAAGTACAGGATGACCTTAAACTTCTGATCCTCCTGTCTCTGCTTTTCAAGTGCTGGGATTATAGGCATGTGCCATTATGCCCAGTTTGTGCAGTGCTGGGGACCTAACCTAGGGTTTCGTGCGGGCACACTAGAAACTGAGCTACAGTGTTAGTCCTTTATATGTGGGTGTATGTGTGTGCCATAGTGTGGATGGAGGTCAGATCACAGCTTTGGGGGGTCAGTTCTCTCCTTCCACCTTATGAAGTGAATCTGCCTTACATATAAGCTACTTCACCAGTCCTCTGATACAACTTTCAACTAGTGGTGTCATTTATTTACAGTGTATTTACTGGTCTGTAATTCATCATAAATGGAGAAACATTTGTAATTCTTCCTTTCAATAAGCTATATTTTCACACACCAATTTTATATATTAATTTGTTCTTTGATAGTTTCATATTAGCGTTTTTGTTAACTGAAAAAATTGTAGCTCATTATTAAAGAGCCCTTTTCCTTTTTTGTGTGTGTGCATCGGGGCAAGATTCTTATTTGGCATATAATTTCCATTACATTAAATATGTTTCCATCAGAGTGTACCATTTGAATGCCCTTAGAATATCTGGCCCTGTTGGTGAGTGCCGTAGAAACAACACAAAGGGAATTGACTGTAGGTGTTGATTTACTTGAGGCATGTTCTCTCAGTGTAGCTCTGGCTGGAACTCACTATGTAGACCAGGCTGACCTTGAATTGATGGAGATCTGCCTGCTTCTGCCTCCTGAGTATTATATTCTGGCAAAGAATCTGGCTGTTTTCTGTTCATGTCCTGAAAATTTGAGTTGAATTCAGAAGTATGAGTGAATTTGTAAGTGGAGTTTTTCTGTCCCACAGTTGCTCTCAAATAATCACACAGAGGCCTAATATTACTAATAAAAGCTCCACTGATAGCTCAGGTTTATTACTAACTAGGTCTTACAACTTAGATTAACCCATTTCTATTTATCTATGTGTTGCCTTGTGGCTCGTAGCTTTACCTGTCCTCTAGCAAATCTTACGTTTTGGGCAGCTGGCTGGTGTCTCCTGCTCCCTCTGTGTCTGCTGGCGGCCCTTGCTCTGCCCTTCTCCTTCCCATCATCTTTAGTTTGGTCACTGTGCCTATACGTCCTGCCTGGCTACTGGCCAGTCAGCGTTTTATTAAAGCAATTTTAATGATAAATCTTTAGAGTGTACAAGAAGATTATTCCACAGCATTTCCCCTTCTTTGTCTAATTAAAAAGGAAGGTTTGAACTTTAACATACATAGTAAGATTATATACAATAAAAGCTGTTATCAAGTAAGAATTACATTTACAATAGCCAATCCATTTGCACTTGGCAAAATTAGAGAAAATAGTTAATTATCTACCTTATTTTGGTGAGTCTAAAGTTTTGTATCTAATTTACTTTTTGTTATAACTAAGAAAAACCATAACTATAACTATCCAGTCTTCAACTCCATCAGAGACCACAGAAGGTTAAATGTTACCTAATTATAGAGATAGCAAGCAGGCTACCTGAACAGTCACACAAAGTTATTCTTTAACATTGGGGTATCCAACTCTGTCCTACAGACCTAGCATAGCTGACAGACTTTTCTGTGAGGCAGGGAGTTTTGAAGGACTGTCCTACCTTGTCTTGGAAAAGTTCACCAGTTGTCTTTCTTGTATTCTGCTGGTCCAGTTTGGACAGTAACCGTCAGCAATTGAGGCAAGGCCAGTTTCTTTGCACACGTGGCTAGCTTTCATCATAAAGAAAACAAACTCCATATGGAGCTTCTTCAATATCCACCATCCTCTTTGAAGTAATTGTTGCCATCAGGAGCAGATGCATCTCATCTTAAGAAAAGTCTACGTTCTTAAAACATTTAAATGTCATATTCTGCAGGTTTTTGAAGTATTTTTTATTTATTTATTTTGTTTACAGTGTTCTGTCTGCATGTATGCCTGCAGGCCAGAAGAGGGCACCAGATCTCATTACAGATGGTTGTGAGCCACCATGTGGTTGCTGGGAATTGAACTCAGGACTATTTGGAAGAACAATCAGTGCTCTTAACCTCTGAGCCATCTCTCCAGCCCCTGGTTTTTGAAGTATTTGAAGATTGCTTATTTATCTGAAATATATCTCTGTATACCTAGAAGACCTAACTAACATGACTATAAGTTTGACTACTAGAGATAACTATTAATCTGTATTTCTTAATAATATATTACATTTTAAATGAGCTGCATAAACACAATACCTTAAGTAGAAATATACATATAGAATAATGAAATTAAATTTAAATTTGTATCAATAAATCAAAATCCATACCAATGTAAAATATTTAAGACTAGGAGTTGTTTTTTTAGTTTAAAAATAGATTCAATAATTTATCCTTCTTTCCTATTATTTCTAGATTCCCCTATTTTCTATTCAGAACAAAATACCTAAATCTAATCTCCTTTGTTTAGCTTCTTATCTGACCATTCTCCATAACAACTTGTAACCAACCCCCCAAACAATAACAAACATTCATAATTTATTTTTGGGAATATGGGTGTAGTTTCTCTAGACTGCTTCTACTGGTTGGGGGCACTGGTAATCTTTGAGGGACCCTGAGAAAATTCAGGATTATGGTCAAGTCCTGATTGGAGTGTTCTGTGAGGCTGGACCATCTCAACCAGCAGCCTTGAAGCTGTTCTGGATGCAGAATTCTGAGGAGACTGTAACAGAGAAATTTTGAGATTCTGGATCACTTGGGCCAAAAGTTTATATATATCTGAAAATATATAAACTTTTAAAGGTAGCATACATATCTGCATTAATACAAGAATAGACTGTGCATTGTACATAAATCAGCTAAAGATGATGTTTTGTTTTATGTTTGAGCAGGTAAAATATATATCACGTCTTGTAGTTTTTCTAGGTTTATTTTTTATGTCTGCAGTCGGTAATTCAGGTGACTTCGTCCATCAAACCTGATTTTCTCTAACTTTGAATGAATCCACAGCATTTTATTTTCTATGGAAATAAAAACAGAACCTCTTTTCCAAAGTAACATATCTTTTATCTTAAATTTTGGAGTAAAGATAATTTTACAATATATAGGCTGGTTTAATATAGCAGTGGCCATAATCCAAGGTCTTTTATCAGCCAAAAAGTTTAATGACAACATAATCATATACATAATCCAGACCCTGTGCGTTCTCCATCTTTACCTAGCTTATTAGACTTTTTTTATTACTCTATTCCCTTTTTAAGGACTTTCTCTACCCTTTTTCTTTTCTATTCCAAACCTCCGTGTTTTTAAGCACACTGTAATCTGTTTAGAGGTTCTTCCCGTCTTTACTGTGATCTGTAACCCAAACCCACTGTGTAGCTGGTGGAGCTCTCAACCCACAGGCAGTGACTGAGAAGCCTCTTTGTACTGTGGCCTGTGGGAGAGACTGTGGAACCTGCCAGGCTGCTTAGCTCCAGGTCAAATGCCATGGCCAGGGGATGCACCTCTGTACCACAGCCCTCATGAGAGACACGAACTAAGAAGCTGTTTTTGGTTCTGTTTCTGTGTCTAGAACCCCCCACCCCCTAAAGCGTTCTCAGGCTTTATGGGGATGTATGCCTACCATGTTGGAATGCCTTATGTAAGTGGAGTTTTCCTGTCCCACAGTTGCTCAGAGGCTTAATTTGACTTATAAATGCTTGACTGATAGCTCAGGCTTATTACTAACAAGTTCTTATATTTAAACTAACCCATTTTTCTAATGTAACCCTAATTAGTCTTATTAAATAAAAACTGGAGTCAGATATTAGGAGGTAAAAGTTGAAGGATCAGAGAAGCAGAGCAGCCACCAGAGTTCGTACCTGTCTGAATGCTCAGACCAGATAGGCAAGATCCTGTCTCACGAATCCTCAGACTGAACCCTGAGCTCCTGTCTCCTCCCCCTTACATTCCTCTCTCAGCCGAGCCGATCACTTCCCATCTCCACATCCCCAGTGCTGGGATTAAAGGTGTGTGTCACCACTGCCTGGCCTCCATGGCTAACTAGTGTGGCTAGTTCTGTACTCTGATCTTCAGGCAAGCTTTATTTGTTAAGGCACAAACAAAATCTCACCACACATTTCTATTAATCTATGTATTGTCACGTGGCTCGTGGCTTTACCTGTTTTCTAGTATGTCTTGCTTCCTGGGTGGCTGACTGGCATTTCCTGCTCCCCCTGCATCTGACTGGTGACCCTGACTCTCCCCTTCTCCTTCCCGTCATCCTTACTTTGGTCACCCCACCTATACTTCCTGCCTGGCTTCTGGCCAACCAGTGTTTTATTAAACCAATTCAAGTGACAAATCTTTACAGTGTGCAAGAGAATTATCCCACAGCTTGAGTTCATTAAAACATAATGAACTGAGGGCTAGAAAGATGGATCTTGGTTAACAGTATTTGTTATATTTGCAAGAAGACTTGTGCTCAGTTCCCCAGCACCCACATGGCAACTCACAACCATCTTGAACTCCTGCTCCAGAGAGCTGACGCCCTCCTCTAGTTCTGCGTGCTTCAGGTACTCTGGTAGTGCATAGATACATATGCAGGCAAAAGACACTTCCACATAAAATAAAAATAAATCTTTAAAAATATAATGAACTATGTTGTTTGTCAGGGGTGACATAACAAAAGGCTGTGGCATGGTCCTCCTCTCTGCTGTTAGAGTATTTGCGTGTGCCTGCTATGCTAGCCACCTCACATCACTGTGATCTAGTATCTGAGTTTATGCCCCAGGTTCACAACTATCAGGAGTGGAGGCACAGAACTGTAATCCCAGCACTCCGGAAGTGGAGCCAGGAGTATCAGAAGTTCAAGGCTATCTTTGGCTGCACCACAAGTTTGAGATCAGTCTTATCTTATGCAGATGAGGTCTGCATAAGACTTTATCTCAAAAACAAACAAAAAATCCCTGCTAATATAACTGTTTTAAAAATGAAAACATATATTCTCCATTAGAATGCAGTCAGAAGGTTTTCTGAGCTGACAGTCCCAGGAGACTGTGTCTGGTGTTACAGTTTATCTGTGTGAAGACTAGTCTTCATTGTGCCTGGTGTTACAGTTGATCTCTGTGAAGACTAGTCTTCATTGTTGTTTCTCACTTCACACTTGCCTTCAGCCCAGGAAGATTACCTTCTGTTTTTTATTTTTATTTTTATTTTTTTTTAACCTTCTGTTTTCATTATAGTATTAGTTAAGTCTGTCTCTGAGATCCAGGGAGGTCTGATCTGTCAAGTCCAAAGACTACTTAAGTCCCATCTTGGTCACTGGGGATAGCTCATTCGGTTATTCACACAAATGCCTGGTGGGTGTGTGGTCCATGTCTGATCCCAGTACTCTGTGGACGGTGATTGTAGAAGACTTCTGACATCAACACACACACCTGATCATGCACACGTTGACAAGCTTGGCCCCAGTTCTTTCACAAGAGTCACTAGTGCGTGCACAACACTGGGCGTCTTTCCTGGATCTCTAGTTGGCTTGGGCTTCTCTGACCCCACTGACCAAATTCCAACTTCTGCCATTTTCTTCTACCATCATTAACCCCTCCTTTCTTATTTGTATTAGAAAACCGTCTTGTCTTTTGCTTCAGAGACAGAGACTCCTCCTGAGACAACCCCTTTAATAAAACTGCCTGCACTTGTTCCTCACCCTGTCCTTGTTTGGTGTGCACATATGTTCTTTCCTTGTCTGTCTTTTACTCTATCATCTTTCCTTTAGTACTTCTGGTTAAACTGGGGCCAGTCCTCCTCGTGTGGGAGGTGAGTTCCTTTCCTCTTCCCTCTCTTGCTCTTTTTGTTTTACTTCATATCCCAGGTGTTCTTAGTTCCTTATTTACATAGTTTCCTTCTCAAGTTTTCCTAAGTTAACAAAAGAAAACAAACCCAAACCATATACCAGCCTTCACTCTGCTTCTTCTAACCATTACACCCAGGCACCAGTGCCCATCCCAACCCTATCATTCCTTGTACATCTCTGTTTCCTCTTTGCTGTATTCCACAATTCTTTTCATTGTCTCCTGAGTACCCACCAACTTCACAGACATGCCCTTTGCTCAGGTTTTACTTGGAAATTTACTGCTGCTCTTTCTCCACACCTTTCTTTTTTCCAATATGTTTGCAAAGAACCTGATACCTTTAGTCCTGCTCTTTGTCCCTCCATCAGCAGCCGTGTGCTCCTGCATTCCTGCAAGACAGACTTTGTAAAACAAAAGCAACAATAAACAACCCAGAGTTGAATCTGCTTCCTGATCGATCCATATAAGCAGGCTGTAGAAAATGGGCCAGGGGACTGCGGAGATGGCTCAGTGATTAAAAGCACTGATTGTTCTTCCAGAAGACCAGGTTTGATTCCCAGCACTCACATGTTGATGCTCAACCATCTATAATTCTAGCTCCAGGCAAACCATTGACATACTTAAATTAAACTAAAAAAAATAGTTTTGTTCTTGTCTTTTTATTTTTTCCTGACAGGGTTTCTCTGTGTAGCCCTGGCTGTCCTGTAACTCACTATTTAGATCAGACTGTCCTTGAACTAGATATCTGCCTGCCTCTGCTTCCCAAATGCTAGAATCAAAGGTGTGTGCCACCACTAGCTGGCTGTTCTTGTCATTTTTAAGATTTAAATTTACACTTGAAAAAGTAGTAAAGTCCTTAATTCTATAGTCAAAATAATCATGAATTAAGTATGTAACTGTAATAAAATATAGCCAAAGCAAGTAAAGAGATCAAATTGTCTCTTTAAAAATAGGAGTTTGTCTGATTGCTTGAAAGTAACTCTTTTCAGTTCTTCGAATTAAGATTCATGTAGTTGACTTTCCTTTCTTCACTTTTCCAGTTGGCCATGTTTGAGTTAGAGTTTGTGGATCCTGATGTCTGGTTGAATTGGGTGAGCCTTGCTGGTCCAGGCAAGAATTCTAAATAATCTCCGTTTTGTCAGTTTGCTGGTGTTGAGGGGAACATTTTGCCTTGAAGATTATCACATGGAAGACTTGTGGAATATCTGTTTAACTATGCACAGATGTGTTGCTGTTTTACCTTGTCTGCCTATGGCACCTGATTGGTTAATAAAAAGCTGAATAGCCAATAGTGAGGGAGGAGGTACAGGCAGAACTTATCAGTGGGCAGAGTAAGTAGGAGGAGGAATTTAGGCTGGAGGTGGTGGGGAGGGGAAGAAAGCGAGATGCCAGGGGCCAGCCAGCCAGACTTGGAAGAAGCAGGAAAGTAGGACACACAGAATGGAAAAAAGGTAAAAAGTCCTGAGGCAAAACGTAGATGAATAGAAACAGGTTAAATTAAGGTGAAAAGCTACTGGGACAAGGCTAAGCTAAGGCTGAGCATTCATAACTAATAAGTCTCCATGTCTTTATCTGGGCGGCGCAAAGAAAAGCCCAACTATAGAAGACACATGTATTGCTTATTGCTGGCCATTCTCTTGGAGTCAGATCTTACTGAGAGGCATGTTTTGGAGTACTACAGACATGAAGTGTCTGCCTGTCTTAGACTGTACTAGTGTGAAGGTGTTGAGAACGTCTATTCAGACCATCACACTTTATGCTAAATATACTACCTGGCCTAGTTCTTTTTTTTTTTTAACACTAAAGTACAGATTTCTTGATAAACATAGGGGTAATTGGATTATTTCCAGCATCTCATTGGTTGATATGCATTTTTTTAATTAACCCAAAGTTTTAAATGTAGGCACCAGTCTTAACATGTCTATCTCTACACATTTAAGTAATTAGATTTGTGTGTGTGATTCTGGGGACTGAACCCAAACCAAGGCCTCATGTATGCTAGACAAGCATAGTTTTATCTTCAAAAAAGACAATGGGGGCTGGAGAGATGGCTCAGAGGTTAAGAGCACTGACTGCTCTTCCAGAGGTCCTGAGTTCAATTCCCAGCAACCACATGGTGGCTCACAACCATCTATAATGAGATCTAGTGCCCTCTTCTGGCATGCAAGCATACATGGAAGGAAGGTTGTATACATAATAAATAAATAAATCTTTAAAAAAAAAGTCAATGGGAAGATGATTCTTTTCAGTTCTGTAAGTTAAAAAATACACTCTTGACCCCAGACACTTACTACTTAGGAAATAATAGGCTGACCTAAGCAACTCTCCTACAAAGAATTAAAAAAAAAATTAAAAGTATAAAATTGTACGTGCTTGAATACAAAACAGCATTCTCTTTTGTAAAGTAACTTGGTTTACTGGATATGGGCGCAGTTTTACCACCATGTTCTTTTTAAACCATAGCAAATCTTGCTGGATTAATTTGCCTCCAGGTAAGTCTGTGATTGCTGTAGTTTTCCTTTTCTATTAAATTTTTTTTAATTTTTATGGTTTATTTAACTTTATTTTATGTGCATTGGTGTGAAGGTGTCAGATCCCCTGCAACTGGATCTTCAGACTGGCTTCAAACTTACAGAGATCTGCCTTTCTCTGCCTCTTCAGTGCTGTGATTAAAGGTGTGTGCCACCATGTCTGGCTCCAGTTTCAAAAGTTTTTAAAACTAGGGTTTTAAAATTAGGGTTAGGGTTGGAAACATTTCTAGACCACTTTGTTACTGTCTCTATGATAAATAAGTCGGAAGGGAATTCTAGATGTTTTTCTTTTTAGATAACTTTGCTCATCTGTTCTGACCCTGTGCTAGACTGAAGGTTTGTTGGAATGCATTTCCCTCTGTAGTGCAGTTTATTTCTGAGAAACAGAAGTTCTTCCTTTTAGAAAGTGTGTGTGTAGCCCTTGTCTGTCAAGTCCATTGCCGTTTTGACCTGTTTGGGATGTATGGTGTATTGGAGTGTTTATTCGAACAATACGAGTCAGCAGCAGTAACATGTTAGACTCAGAGCTTGTCCTTGGTATGTTTACCAGGGGTATGTGAAAATGCGCAGATACATGTCTGTTATGGTAAAGAATAACAGAAAAGGAAGGTTATGTATGCGTCATCATGGAAGATGAAGACAAGACGATTCAAGGAGTCAGAGTACCATCAGAGCCCCCAGTTTTCCTTATTTGTGTGTGTTTATTATAAAAATTTAGGGCATATGTGTATCTTTTAATTTCTTTTCCACTGTATGCATACCACTTTCTAGACCCATTTTTCAGGCTGAGATGGTATCCTTTGGGTGTAGCTAGTCTTTGACTGCAAAGACAATGACTTATTGTTGTGACATTTTCCTTTTTTCCTTCAAAGACAATAGCTTTACCATTTAATAATGCAGGTTATTAAATAAATTCCCATCCTGAACTTCTAGCACATAGTGTATTAGGAGATTTAAAAGAGAATTTAAGACACAGTCTTCTCTTGTATATCATTAGGGTTTGTGGAAGGGATACACGTCATAAGAACGTAGCTGGTAAAGACGTTAAAATGAGGTTTTTAGGTCAAATGTGATTCAGTGCCAGTATTTGTGAAAGTTCAGGTTAAAGGAGGGTCATCAGGTGTGAGTGCCCAGGGAAGACTCAGCACGTGATGAGAGAACTATGTTACATAAAGTAAGTACGCGGTTAACTTCAGCAGCTACCCTCAGTTGGCTAATGCATCCTTTCTAAAGGACCAGTAAGTATTTTTTTCTTTCCAAAAAAAATCAAACAAAATGCACAGCCTTACTGACAACAACAAAGTTGATCTCAGGACCTGAGAGCAATAGAGAAACATGAGGGTGAGAACAAGCAAAGATAAGCAAAGGGAGAGAAAATGAAGGAATATTTAAAAGCCCCTTTCAAGCAAGGCTACCTTTCCTTGTAGTTTGTACCATAAAGGAATGTGTGAGTTGAGTGTTGGTATTAAGATATTGATCTGTAACCTCCTTGACCCGGTTATCATTTACCATTTAATATGCAATGATATTTTTTACTTAGTTGGAAAATTTTTATGAATTGAATTCTGATTTTTTTAAGGAGGCAGCTTTGTAAGTTTTCAGACCTCATTTCAAAAGTGGTTTTTAAAAATTAGTTCAGGCTGAGGGTTATGATTTAGAGACAGCGGAGTGTTTCTACTGTAGACCCTCCCTTCAGTCTCAGTGAAGTGGGTCATAAATGTTTATACCCTTTCAAAATGATTATAATCTGATGGCGAATTTCTTAAGCTGTAAGATTATTAGAAGATTCTAGTTCAAAAACATACTATGTTCAATGAAAAGAGAATAGATTTCTTTTGAAATTAAGCAGTTGATCTTTCACTATTGAACGCCTACCTAGTCTCTTTTTAAGCAAAAACACAGACTAAAATACTGTAGCGTGAGTTGTCTTAAAAGTGGAAAACGCATGCCTGAATTTGAATAGACTGAGCACTTACTACACACGTCATTTTATTTTAGGACTAAATGTAAAACAGACAAGGCTCGAACGTGAGGGTATTTAAATGTTTCTCAGAATTTTCTGGTTCATGTGTTATGATATTGAACTCTTTAGTTCTGGGCTTTAATTTGAGCCTGGTGCCGACCTGATGCTGTGCAGGGACACTCATTGCGTCCCTCCATTCAGTCCCTCTAATTACCCAACTTCCTGGGGAGCTTGCTCAGAACTGGGCATGAATGTGCCTGTTATTAGAATATGGGGCTTCTCTGGTTCCATGTAGTGAGGTAGTTTTTGATATCAGATTTATGCATGGATGAACTGAGGAGGGGAGAGAGGTATCACAGAAATTGTTTGGTCAGACAGTGGGTGAGGCTAATACAGACCCCGAGCCTTTTTGTTGCAGTGTTGTTATTTTAGCAGATATTTGCGAAGAAATTCACTTCCATGGGTAACTGTGAAACAATCAGATTTGAAATTTTGCATCTGCTTATGGGTGGTTGTAATTCTTTTTACAGAGCATCTGCTAATGCAGGGATTTGTCTTCCTAGGTTCATGTGAAAATGGCGGACGAGGCTGTCTGTGTTGGCCCAGCTCCCACCAGTAAAAGCTACCTCAACATGGATGCCATCATGGAAGCCATTAAGAAAACCAGGGCCCAAGCTGTGAGTCTGAATGAACCTATCTTCGGCAGCTGTTTCCTATGCAGTGAGCAGAGAGCTGGAGTGTGTATTAGAAAACACAAGAAAGAGTGATTGAGAATGCTGCTGCAGTTAGTTTGTGTCTCATGAGTTAACTGTGGCCGGATTCACTACTGGAAATCAAAGGCTTTGCAGCATCTGGCGGTGCTGGTGGCTGGGGCTGCAGGTGGCTGCTGGGCTCAGCTCTCACACCAGGGAGCAGCTTCAGTTCAGTTCCACATTTGCCAGCAAGAAAGAAATCCCAATTAGTTCTGAGCATTAACCCTTTCAGTGTAATAAGAGCATTAAAAACAAAAACAAAAACCCCAAAGATACCAACCTCCTGTGTTATAAGCAGGTTCTGAAAAGACTATTTAAATTTCAATTTAGTCATTTAAAAATTGTTCACGTTCATTTGCATTGCTAGAAATAAAAACAGTGTATTTGCTAATTATCTCAGTTTGTTAGTGTCAACAAAATGCTAATAACTTATATTGGTAAATTCTTTCTCCACCCCTAATTTCAGTTGGATGGAGTGGAATCCAAGGAAAAAACTAACTTCTGACATCAGTTATAGTAATTTTTGATTTTTGTTTTTTACCAGAGGACTAACTATACATTTAATATTAAAAGCAGAGTTATTGCCACAGCTGGATGGAAACAGCCAGCAACTGGCTCTGCTCGTTTCTATAGAAAGAAATGCTTAAACAAAACCCTGTTCTACGACTCCAGATTGTGGATGCTTACAGCATATTAGCACTTAACAGAAGTAAAACTTGTAATGTTTTAACTCTTGCTTGTCAGAACACGGTCTCCAGTGGCATTCCCTATTCAAATGGAATGATAGAGTGAAGGTCTCTTCCTATTGGGCAGTATTTAAGTTATTCTGTTCCACGCCCACGCCACTTGGTTCTCAAGCGTCAGATTTGTACCTGTTTCTGGCTCTGACTCTGGCTCCTCAGGAACCCATCTTTCCTTTCAGCAGAAGTATTTTACTAGGGATTGCTCCAGTGCTGACTGATGCTGGTGTGGCTTAGAGTTGGCTGTGTAAGAAAGTGAAAGAGATCAGGACACAGGTTAGCATGCACACTGTTGCTTGTGGGGAAGAAAGCACAGAGTAATGGTGACTGGGAGTGAGGAAAGAATAGGTACCAAAGAAAAATAATGGAGAGGACCAAGTGGATGTTGAAGCAGACCTCCATTTGAGTGCAGTTGACAGAGGCTCTAGGAGTGTTAGAACACCTTCTGCTACTGGGAATAAGGTGTACTGTGTGGCTTAGCGCTTGGGCTCATCATTCATCCATCCATCCATTCATTCATTCATTCATTCGTGCAGGCAGGCAGGGTCTCTCTACATAGCTCTGGCTGTCCTGGAACTCACTATGTGGACCATCCGGCTTCTGTTTCCCGAGTGCTGGAACTAGAGGCCTGTGCCACCGTACCTGACAGATGTGAGCTCTAAAGAACAGCTGTTGTTGAGGTTTTCATCTGTTTTGTCCAGAGTCTGTAGTCTCTGTGACCCTCTAGCCCTTGTGATGTTCTCTAAGCCTGTGGTCCAGCCACAGGAAAAGTCAAGTGAGTTTCTGTTGGATAGCATAAACAAATGCTGCTGGGCAGGACACAGAGACACAGATGCCATTATGGCCTGCCTGGTGATAGAACAAAGGAAAAGTGCAATAGAACCAGTCTGTGAGGAAGTCACTTTCAACACAGCAGAAAAGTGAGTACCCTGTGGCTCAGGCAGATTTACAACATGATTATGTTACAAGAACCTTTTCTTTTCATTCCTAAGGTACACCCAGGTTACGGATTCCTGTCAGAAAACAAAGAGTTTGCAAGGTGTTTGGTAAGTCTATAACAAGTCAGAAATGATTGCCCCATTTCAGAAAGCGGTGTAGAGCTATGGACTCCTGAACTATAGAATTCTGATTGATTTACTGACTCTTTGATAATTGTTAAAAGTGAATGTTTTCATTCTGTAATCTAGGTCCTGATAGTAATTAAAAGAATGGAAAAGAGCCGGGCGATGGTGGTGCATGCCTTTAGTCCCAGCACTGGAGGCAGAGGCAGGTGGATCTCTGAGTTCAAGACCAGTCTGTCTATTGCGAGTTGCAGGACAGCCAGAGCTACACAGAGAAACTGTGTTTCAAAAAAAAAAAAAAAGGAGTAGAATTAAAGTCAGTTATTTCAATCAATTTGTTACACTATTTGACCTTTGAATTTTAAGAGTAAAAATTTCAGATTTTAAATATGGGACTGGAGAGAAGGCTTGGTGGTTAAGAGCATATGCCACTGTTGCAGAAGACCCAAATTTGTTTACTGAAACCCACATTGGGCGACTTATAACCTCTGCTGACTCTAGCTCCGCAGGACATAACTCTGACCTCTGACTTCTCTGGCCACGTGTACTCATATGCAATGCTCTACACAGACACACATGCACATACATAATTAAAAAATGAAAATAAGTTTTTATGTAAATCGGTCACATTGTTCATTGACTTTTACAGTTATTGTTCTCCCACGAGCACAGAAAGCTTTTAAATGGTCTGAGTGTTGTTTTCATAGCATCTTCATTAGGTAAATGAGCCTGTATTTGTATCAACCTTTAGATAGATTTATAGATATATTTATAATTATGTTCAAGATGACACTGAAACCTAAGGTTTTAGGAACTTAAATATAATTTTAATTAGTGTTGAAACTTTTGTGGTGCTTGGATCAGCTATGTCAGATATTAAATTATCTTATTCTAATATTTTAGACTCTTTCCCACTTTGTAACTTGTATTTTGTTCTTTGGGGCATTATTTATAAGTGTAGTTTTCAATTTCTAGATGAAACTCAAAACTTTCTAAATTTAAGTTGGAGCAGAGGTTACAGAACTATAGAACTGTTTATTGTAACTTATATTCAAATGTTCTCATATAGTGTAGCCTTTTATTTACATTTGTGTAGATAAAGTGTTGGAAAACTGTTTTCTGTGGGACAAATACATCTTGCATTTTTTTTCTTCCAAGACAGGGTTTCTCTGTAGTTTTGGAGTTTGCTCTGGAACCTGCTCTATAGCCCAGGCTGGCCTCAAACTCACAGAGATCCGCCTGCCTCTGCCTCCCAAGTGCTGGGATTAAAGGCATGCGCCACCACCTCCTGGCAGCATCCTGCTTTTTATAAATAAAGTTTTATTCAAACCCACTCATGCCCATTCATTTATATATTTGTCTATGGCTGCTTTTGTCCCGGAACAACAGAGATTAGTGGCCTGCCCAGCCCCAAAATACATGTCATATAACCTTTTTAGAAGTTGGAAATTCCAGGCATAGATGAATGCTTGAACTCAGTAAAGTTAAATGATATGGCCAGTGTGATAGTCATTGTCTTAGTTACTGTTTCTATTGCTGTGATCAAACACTGTGACCAAAAAGCAAGTTGGGAGGAAGGGGTTTATCGCTGAAGGAAGTCAGGACAGGAACTCAAAGAGGGCAGGATCCTGAAGTTTAGGAGCTGATGCAGAGGCCATGGAGGATGCTGCTTACTGGCTTGCTTGCTTCCCATGGCTTGCACACCCCACCTTCTAATAGAACCTAGGCGTAGCAAGCTTTTCTGGTTAGACTTTCTTGAACCGCCAGCCCGCAAATAATGACTTGGAGACTTATTATTAATTATGAAAGCTTGGCCTTAGCTTAGACTTTCTTCCAACTAACTCTTATAACGCAACCTGTCTATATTAATCCACATTCTGCCACGTGGCTCTGTTAACCTGTTCTGTACTGTATGTCCAGCTTCTTCAGAGTCTCTGGGGAAATCCGTGCACCTAGATTCTTTCTCCTCTTCCTCTGCCTCTGTCTGGAAGTCCTGCCTAGTTATTGGCCATTCGCCTTTTTATTACACTAATCACAGCAGTCATCACCACACAGTGTACAAATATCCCACAGCACCCAGGAACAAGCACTCACCATGAGCTGGGCCCTCCTCCATTGATCACTAAATGAGAAAATACCTTACAGCTGGATCTCATTTAGACATTTCCTCAACTGAGGCTCCTTCCTCTGATGACTCTAGTTTGTGGCAGGTTGACTCACAAAACCAGCCAGTACAACCACCTTCTTGTCAACCTGACACACAAACGCATCACTACTATGCCATATCCCTTCCTTGATTATTCATCCCCAAGATCTCACATTAAAATCATAAATAATTTTTAAAAATCCCACAGTCTTTATCAATTCATACTTATTAAAATTTCAGTCTCTTTAAAATTCCAACCTCTTTTAAAAGTTCAAGTCTTTCAGCTGTGGGCTCCTTTAAAAATCAAAATTACTTTCTTCAAGAAGGAAGAACTAGGGTACTGTCACAATCTGAAGCAAGCAAACTCAAACTCCAGCAGTAAAATAACTCAGTATCTAATTATCTGGGGCTCCTCCTTGGGTCGCTTCTCTAGCTTTGTCCTCTGCAGCACAGTTTTTCTTCCAGACCCTGGCTGGCTCCACTTCACTGCTGCTGCCGTTCTTGGTGGGCTTCCTGTGGCATAAGCGTCTCCAAAATGCTGGGATCCCTTGCTGCAACTGGGCTGCACTTTCACCAGTAGCCTCTAGTAGACCCTCCTCATGGTGTCTAGTCTCAGCACCTTTGCATGACCCCTTCAGTCCTGGGCCTTCAACTGCCAGTGAGGCTGCACCTTCCCCAGCGGCCTCTCCTGAGCTCTCACGGCGCCAATGCTCAGCTGCTCTCCATAGCCCCTTCCTGCCTTCAAAACCAGTACCTCCTGGGTGATGCTTACACATTACCAAGTCCGGCTGCCAGCACAAGGTACAACCTCGGCCACCTCTGGAACACAGCTTCTCTGTGCTCTCAGGAAACTCTTCCCAGATTTCACCTCAGTGATGCTGGTCTCTTCTTAATCACTGCTAATTTCTTAGCTCCAGCCAACCAGCATCAAGTATCCCAGCAAAGCAAATTTTGCTTTAGTAGTTCTGCTATCTTGTTAATCACAGCTGATTCTTCAGCCCCAGCTAACCAGAACCACAGGGTCTTAATTCAAAAAGACAAATGACCCTTTAACCTTCCCTCTGAAATTTCACAAACCATGCCTCTGTCTTCTGCATTGCTCTAAACAGGATCTTCCAAGCTCCTACAGAACATCCCACTGAACTCTTAGTTCTCAGTGGTTCTTCTAGCCCAAGTTCCAAAGTCCTTCCATAATCTTTCAAGCAACATGTCAGGTCTGTCACAGCAATGCCCGTCTATCTGTGTTAGTAAGGGTCAGGTCTGTCACAGCAATGCCCGTCTATCTGTGTTAGTAAGGGTTCTTTAGAGTCTTAGAACTTATGGCATGAATCTTTCTTTCTCTCATATATATATGGGAATTTATTGGAATGATTTACAGGCTGCAGTCCAACAATGTCTAGTTGGGAACTGAAAGTCCAAGCCAGATTTCTCAGCTGAAATGGATGTGCTGATGAGCCAAGGGCGAGCAGGCGAAGAAGGAACCCTTCGTTCTGCTGTTGTTCGTACATAGGCTTCCAGCTGAAAGTGTGGCCCAGACTAAAGGTGTGCTTTCCATCCTCGTGGTCTTGATTAAAGGCATGTGTCTTCTTGCTTCAAAACCTGGATCCCGACTGTGCGCTCCATTTCTGGCTTATAGTTCAACCAAGATATAGTCAAGTTGAAAACCAAGAATAGCCATCCCAGTTATTAGAGCTATGTCTTTGGCATTTCTGTCCAAGGCATCTGAGGGTGTGAAGACGAGTCAGGTGTGACTCCTGCTCCTTGATGTTTCCAGGCCCATGCTTCGAAGAACAGGGAAGTGATTTCAGTTCAGAAAAGAACCATTGTGAGACATTAGATTTACTCTACACCAAGATAAAGCAATGACTTCTGCTTGGGTATTCATGTTAGGGAAGGGAGTGTAGAGCAGCCCACTACCTTTAGCTTTTTCTGGTTTTGATCTCACCTCCTCCATTTCCCTTTACAAACAATGCTCCTCCTCTACCAAGCCTGACTCCATGGTATTGCCAAGCAGGCTGTTTCTCTTTGTCCCATGCTTTCTTTCCACACTGCGCACGGCACTGCGTGCCTCTTTCTGCCCTTTTCAGCTCAAAGTCCCTGTCTGAGTGTTAACTTTTCTCTATCTTTCTAATGAGGTGGTTATTTTCTGTCAGATTCTAGAATATTGTTGTGATTCCAACATAGTAAGTTCATTGAACGTGAAACAATTTTGAAGATTTAAGATTAAGGGTTAAAAGACATTCAGCCTGCAAAAGAGTTTTCTTCCCACCATAGAAAGATGGATTTGGACCCCAAAGACTTGGCATTTTTCTTTGCTTTAAAAATTTGTATTTTATAATTAAGGAGCCCTCTTTCTTTTTCTGTGCATCAGGACAAGATTCATATTTGGCATATAATTTCCCTAACATTAAATATGGTCCCATCAGCACTTACCATTTAAGATATGTAGGCAGAAGTTTCCTGTCTCGGCTGCCCAGTACCAAATAACCATGCTGAGGATTATATTAAAATGTAATGCTTCGCCAATAGCTAAGGCTTTTTACTAATTAGCTCTTACATGTTAACCTATATTCCTTATTTACACTCTGCCATGTGGTGGTACCTTTATTACCATGGCACGTACCATCTTTGCTCCCTCTGTATCTGACTGGCAACTCTCAACTCTGCCTACAAAGATGCTTTTTAAAGAATATCTGGGCCTGGGGCTGGAGAGATGGCTCAGCTGTTACGGGCACTGACTGCTCTTCCAGAGGACCCAGGTTCAATCTCTGTCACCCACATGGCAGCTAACAATTGTCTGTAGCTCCAAGATCTGACACCCTCACACAGACATGCATATAGGCAAAACAGTAATGCACATAAAATAAAAATAAATAAATTATTTAGAAAAAGAATATCTGGACCTTTTGGTGAGTGCCATAGAAACAACACATAGGGAATTGCTTATAGGTTATGTTGTGTTGTGGGAACATTGTTTGTGTGATTTTTTTTTTTTTTAATACTTAGAAATTGGCTGACTTCCAGTGCCATTGTGGTGGATTGTCACATTGGTGACAATTTTTGTTGAGACAGACTAACAGATTCTTAATCTGGGCATTTGTGTGTGTATGTGCATGTGATATGTGTGTATGATAGTGTATGGGTGTGTGTGTTGCAGATGGAATCCAGGGCCTTGTGCACACTAGGCAAGTACTCTATTGATGAGCTATACCCTCAGACCCTAATATCTGTATTTTTAACTTGATACTGTGAAGTTCCTGTTTTAGAAGTAATATACCTTATGTTTGGAATTTAATCAAAATATGGAGATTTTCATTTACTTTTGGTTTTGTTTATTGTCAAAGACCAATGTATTTTTAATAGAATAAACATTTGTGCTTTTCAATTTAATATGTTCTATGTAATGACTATAACCGAGCTGCTTCAATATTTTCTGAGCACATGATACGTATTTGTCTTGGGTTCTATAAGATTGCTGAGCATAGTGGTTTATGCTTTGAATCCTAGCACTTGGTTGGCAGAGGCCAGTGTGTCTCTTTGAATTTGAGGCCAGCCTGGTGTACATGGAGAGTTCTAGGCCAGGGCCACATAATGAGATAAATCATACAATGAATGCCTGCCATGATGGTCTAATGGATAAAGCACTTGCTGCCAAGCCTAATGATCCAAGTTTGATCCCTGAGACCCACATAATGGAAAGAAAGAAGCTCCTTCAAATTGTCCTCTGACCTCTGTAAGCGTGTGATAGCGTGCATCACACACGCATGAGAGAGAGAGAGAAAGAAGAAGTAAATGTCATAAAGTAAAAGATGAGGACACACAATAGTCCAATTTCCCAATACATACAAGTATGTGTTCCTATACCTACATGGGGATATAACATCCCAGTGGCAGAACACTTGATGAGATTGTAGCTTTAATCCTAAGTATGGACGCAAACTCTCAAACATAATTTTTTTAGTTTCATTGAGTATATACCTGCGTGTGTGTGTGTGTGTGTGTGTGTGTGTGTGTGTGTGGTGTCAGAGGACAACTTGTGGGAGTTGGTTCTCTCCTTCCTCCATGTAGGTTCTGAGGATAGACCTTTGGTAGTCAAGCTTGGAGGTAAATCCCTTTACCTATTGAGCCATTTTACTGGTTCTGAGAATTATTTCATTCAGTTTATGACAGTGAGGTCAGATTATGTGATTTTCTACTACACATGATTTGAATAAAATCATGTCTTTTTGTTGCTTTGTTTTGAGACAGGGTCTTACTATCTAGCCTTGGTTGACCTGAACTTGCTATAGACCAGGTTGGCTTCAAATTCTTAGAGATCTGACTCCCGTGTGCCATCACACACTTTTATAGGCAACCATGCTGTTGGGGTTAGCACCACTGTCGAGTTCCTGTCCTGCTGCAGCTCTTGTTCTCTTTGGATTCCTGCTCTGACGTCCCTCACTGTAACCTGTAAGAGGAGACCAAACCCTTTCCTCCCAAAGTTGCTATTGGTAATGGTGTCTATCTCAGCAACAGGAAAAAAAAGCCAGGACAGAAACATTGTCCTAAACATAGACTGATGCTTGTTGCTGCTGCTGTGACTCAGATCTGTCCACAGACTCGCACAGGCATTGGGCCATTGATTGTGAAGATGCGCTAATATCCCTCCCCTACGGTTTTGTATGTAAAAATTTAAGTGATGCAGGAAAAAGAATTATAGTATGTATTTACATGCTGAAATATGTTGCTATATTTGCTTTTTAATGTCTTTGTCTTTTCCTATGTTTATTTATCAACCCCTGCCATTTTAATTTTTTTCCTTTAAATTGTATGTAATTGGTCAGTTCCAGTCTTCATCTCAGCATTTATTAAAAAAACAATTTAATGGTTGTTTACAGTTGCTTATTTACTTTTGTGTTAAAGAGGCTTTATTCAGTTAAGTATCCCCACAGTAATTTACTCTGCACGTAGGTGCATGCTCCTAACATCATAATCACAAGAAATCATGATTAGGAGTAAGGGTGTGTCTTTGAGCTCTGAGGATTCCCACGTGCCCCTGGCTTCTCCCCTTCCTGCCCCTTCCCACGCCTTCCCTCTTCCCTCTAGCCAACTGGGATGTACTTTATGTTATTGTAGGTTGTTTTGCTTTGCTAGAATTTTATACAGATGGAATCATATGAGATGTGTTCAGTTTGGGTGAGTTCCCCGTTTTCTTTTTTTTACTCAGCAAATTTATTTTTGTAATTGATCCATGTTGTAAATACCAGTATGAAATTAATTTGGTCTAGTTTCTGAGTCATATATTCTCCTGTAAGGGTAAGTCAGTTTTACTTGTGACCATTTGTGTATTGTTGGGCATTTGAATGCTTTTCTATTTTAGCTATTACAAGTGAGCATGCTCAGAACAGTTGGCTTTCTGAATACTCACTTTCAGTTGTGTTTGCTAAACATTTAGGGCTGACTATAAGTAGTAAGTATCACTTTTGTTAGAATCTGAGTGCTAGGAGGTATAGTTGTACATCTCTACTAATGGTTGCTCAATATTCTTGCCATACTTCTGTCTCATCATGTAGTGGTGTTTCATGGTGGTTTTGATTTGAATTTGTTTGATGATTAATGATGTTAGCTGGGTTTGTAATGTTGTCATTGAGTAAATGATGTAGAGTTGTTTGCACTCTGGCTATTTGTTTGGTGTGTATCATAGCTAATGTTCTCCCATCATGAGTTTCCTCTTTGCTTTGTCAATGCAAAGGGTTATGTCCCAATAGACCCGCTGCAAGTTGAAGACACCGTTAGGGAAAAATAAACTGAGTCCATCTAGCCACCAAACATCGTGGTTCAGCAACACAGGACACTGCAGACTTCCGTAGACTTCCCATGTTTCTTCCTGTGGTCCTGGAAGCCAACATCACAACAGGCTTGTTTTGCAGGCTGCTAGAGATCAAAAGTCCATGCTTGCAGACCTTCCATGGCATGTAGGGGAAGCTTTTCTGAAAAACAAAACAAAACAAAAAAAAACCCAACAAACTACTTTTCATTGTGTGCAGTAAAAATTTTCTCATTAAGTAAGTCATGGTGAGCTTATGGGTTTTGTTATTGTATTATTTTACTTTGGGCTAAAGTAAGAGGCGAATGCTGTATGTTGATATTTATATTAAATCTTAAAACATAATGTCATGGTTTCTGATTCTTGTGCTAAACTTTATGAAATAATCACTGTAGACCACATAGAAAATGGGCCTGTTTCAACTATACATATAAATAATTTAAATTTTCCTCAATTTGTTTAAAACTCTTGTCTTTGATTAGAAGAATCAAATAAGATCATCTCATTTGAACATGTATGTCATTTTTCCCCTCTCATTAGCATTTCTGATACATTTGCCTCAGACATTATATGCAGATTCTGGTTGTTCCTCATTGATAGTAAGGCGGAAGTGCTTTTTAATCCTCTCGCATCAGGACTTTCAGTTGTCCTTGCTGTGCTCTCTTTGACAAGAGAAGTCACTGGGTTAAGATTTGAAATTCTGGAACTCACTGTAGAAAGATCATTTTGAGAATTATCTCATGTTTTTGTGTTATTAAGCTAATTTTAATTCTGTTTTATAGAACTTTCTTTTAAAATAGATTGTTATTGCTGTATTTGTGTCCAACTCCGAGGCTTAGAATTCAGTAGGAAAGACTTTTCAAGTGAAAGGAGTAAGTTGAAGATTTCATTGGATTAAATGAAGTAACATTAATTATCACTTTTCCGTGTGGCTGGTGATTCTTCCTGGCCAGCCCCACGTTCATTCTAAAATTAAGCTTTTAAGTGCATGCTGTCTAAAAACGGCAAAGAAGCAGAAATAATGAGATGACATTGGGCCTTTGTTTTGGACTGGACTTTATCTAAGAATATTATTAGTTGCGAGGCACCGGTTGGAGACTGTGTTTGGCATGCTGGCGTGTCAGGGAGAGGGTGTGATTTTCTGTGAGCCGATCTGCTGAGCATTCCTGTGCTGCCGCTGGGTAGTCTACGTGTTCTTGGCTTCTCTTTTCAGTCTTTCACTCCGTAGCTTGTTGTTTGTAGATGTTAAGAGAAATAAGAGGACATTATAGGCTAAAAAGAATGTGTTGCGTTTCTTAACCACAATGTTTTATTTATAAGGAATTGTTTTGACTAATTAATAACAACTCTTACATATGTCATTGCTGATAAGAATGCCATAGTTTAGAGAAAATATGTTGAGTGTAAAAGCAGAATTGATTACACCCCTGCACTCATTCTGTGAATGAGAGCGCATTGCATTAGTGAATCATAGATGGGCTCAGGGTTTGGAATTAATGCCATCATGTTTAGAAGGCTCAGTTGGTTTTAGTACTGCTGAAATACAAACAAAATTAGTTTTAAAATAATTGCTGAAGCTGGGTGGTTGATACCTAGGGATCCATTATAGTATAAAGCCTACTTTTGATTGTGTCTGAAGTTTTTCATTTAAGAAAGTGTATTAAAGGAAGCACAGTATGTTTTCATGTCTTCTGTTGTGGGCTGCCGGACTGGCACAGGAGATGTGAGATTCAGCAGTGACTCACTCTGGACTTGGAGACGTCAGTGCTCTCTCCCATATCAAGCCCCAGGTTGTTTTAGTCATTGTTTTTGATATGTTCCCTGTTGCTAAAGTTTCACTTACCTTCAGTCTTTATATGTTCAGGAACAGAGAAAGAGGACAGGTTTTGTCATTTTTTTTAATTGCTAGTGAACAGAAACCAAAATAACTCAAACAGGATATGCTGTCAAAAGCCTTAGCTCACTTAGCAAACTTGAGGTCTACCATTATTGACTGAATATTATTACCAT
This sequence comes from Ondatra zibethicus, assembly GCA_004026605.1. Taxonomy (NCBI): domain Eukaryota; kingdom Metazoa; phylum Chordata; class Mammalia; order Rodentia; family Cricetidae; genus Ondatra; species Ondatra zibethicus. The sequence continues at coordinate 115,573 of PVIU01002362.1, read as the reverse complement.
CAGAGTGGGAGGAGAGACATGAAAGGAAATAGTCCTGTATGATGTCAGCTCTTACAGTCAGCGACCCTCCCCCCACCCTGCTGTTTCTAAAGCTTTGTGCAGCTGGGCATAGGGGTGCATGCTTGGAATTCTAGCACTCAGAAGGAAGGCTGAGGCCGACTGCTGAGAGTTCAAGGCTAACCTGGACACGAAGTAGTGAGACAGAGCTCGTAAGCCTAAGCAACAACAAATAGCAATGACAGAATCCTAGAGTTTAATGTAAAGCAGTAAGCACTGAATCCCAATGTCCCTTTAAAACCTGCCAGTAAACTGCTGCTGCTGAGAGCTTTCTCCATGCTGTGTTGTAACAATGAGTGCTTGGATTAGAACAAACAAAGAGAATTATCATCTCCAGGGCCAGTTAGTTGCCACATACAAAATATTGGAATTTGATTCATTTGTGTTTTACATATAATAGAATAAAATTTTGAGAAATGTAGTCCTTATTTTTTTCATACTACCAAAATCTTACTAATTCTTCAGTCTCACGGAATAACCATTAACTCTTGAGGCAGCTGAGAAAAACTGACATAATAGAATTAGCAACAGCTTCTATTGATGGTGCATGAGAGAGAGAGAGAGAGAGAGAGAGAGAGAGAGAGAGAGAGAGAGAGAGAGAGAGAGATTTCCCAGGAACCAAACAGGTGAAAAGACTTGAACGCCTCTAGCAAAGGCTTAAAATTGTGTGTGGAGAGCTTCAGTGGGTGACAAGACTGCAAGACACCATTATCTCACTCACTTCAGCTTCTTCCTGGTAGAAATGGGTAGAGAGCAGGAACACAGCATGCACTGGTGCTGGTCCTGAGCGGGAACCACTGTGCTGCATCTCAGGTCTGTCAGACCCGTGCAGCTGCCCAGATCTGTGAGGTGCTCTTGACTGAACCCAGCCAGTGAGAAAACACTTGTAGAGCACACCAGGTAAGGCACATTGAGTGCTCACAGGGAGGCAGAGTAAGCACAAAGCTAGGCCTGGTCTCCAAGGCTTAGAAAGAGGTCGCGGTTGAGTTTGGGTGGCACATACCTCATGTCCCAGTGCAGCTAGGGTTGTATATTCAGGGCTCCACTTGCTCTCCTGTGCTGAACTGTTAAAGGACCTTCCATATCAGGAGAGGCATGGACAAAGCCTGCGCTGTGGTGGACAATGTCTTCTTAATGGAATGCTGCGTTCCTGGTACATGCTGTGGGAAAATTTTAGACAAGATGGGAGCTTTCTGATGTGGGTGCTGGGAACTGAACCCTGGTTCTCTGTTAGAGTAGTAACTGCACTTAACTGCTGAGCGATCTCTCCAGCTCCATGTTTGATGGATCCTAGCTGAAGCTGACCACATGTACGGTAGTGTTTTGCAAAATGATTTTAGCTACTGCAATGTGAAAATTCCCTGCTTGTCTCTGATTACTGAGCGTGGCAGCAGTGTTGTTGTGTTACTGTTTTGCAGCCAGTTTTAATTGATGTTGAATCATGCACACAGGGTAAATAAAAGGGTTGCAGGCATCTAGTGAGCGTTTCCCTTTAATGTGCTCATTAGTGGTGGCAAGCCCAGGTTTCAGCACATGTCAGTCATTTACATTCCATTGTGCGAGCTGCTCTGTTCTGCAGTAGCTTCTAAGGATGGTGAATATATACTAGGAATAAACAGCAGAGGAGCTGAGAGCCGAGCATCCTGCCAGGCCTTGCAGCGAGTGCTGTAGCCTGTGGAGGATCTCTGAGTAGCCATGCAGGAAGCAGCCTGACTCCTGCTCCAGTCTCCTTTCCCTCTCCTCTTCCCCAAATGCTTTTACGTACCAGGCTCTCTGTGAAGCAAGAATACTGTTTACTACACATGGGGTGTGAACCTGCCCAGGATCCTCCTGCTTCCAAGCTATTTAGCTCAGCTGACTGTTTCCAAAGTTGAGGGCTTGCTAGGCTTTGAATCTCATAGGTTTTAGATCAGTGCTTGGCATCATGGTGGAAATTATTTTTGGGACTCACCCTGCGATTGCTGATAGCTGTTGGAAGCTCGCAAGGTCAGTAAAGGAGAACTGGCTTCCAAGGCTGTGTGGTCTATGTCATCGGACATGGGGATTGGTTGCATACTGATGTCGTGTGACTCTGTATTAAAAACTTGATATTTTATGATGGAGTATTTTTGAGACATGGGCTTTTGTTACAGGTCACTTTGAGAATTCACTAGCCCATCTGTCTTGAGAACATTATGATTTTTAAATATATTTAAATATATTTTATGGTCAGAACTTCAGCTTATTACAAGAAAGTGAGTTTCAATGTCATCAGTTATGTGTGTGTTCATCCTGCTCTGTCTCTGTGTTTGTGTGCTCATTGTTGCAGTGCCCAAACATTCAATTTAAGGATTTGTTCAGGGACTATATAGGCAGCTCAGTGATTAAGAGCTCTTATTGCTCTGGCCGAGGACCTGGGTTCAGATCCTACCTAGCACCCGCACTGCTGCCTTCAATTCTAGTTCCCGGGGTTCTGACATCTTCTGGCTTCCACAGGAGCCTGCATGCACATGGTGTACATATAGATAAGTAGGCACACACACATATACGTAAAATGGAAATAGGTCTAAACAAAAAACTTGTTTGGAATTCATGGTTAGAGTCTGAAGTCAGTGAATTTGTACCGCACAGTACTGGAGTGTCTATATTCAAGTCAGATGGTGATGACCAGACATGTGGCTTGCACTTGGGTCATTTCTGAAGGCTAGCTCATTAGTCTTTACATTAGCTTTTGTTGGGAAAGTTTTTATAGTTGAACAATGTGTTTTGCAAAGTTTCTGTATGTGAGAAGATAAAACTGAAGATCTTGAGAATATTAGTTTATTAATGTTTTGACCATGCAGCCTTTGTAAAATGTGACAGTGAATTTGACCTCAATGACCGCTTGAAATGATTCACTTTGGTTCCTTGCCAGCTTAAAGCCACACGAGTTAAGTTCTGGAAAATCACTTTCAAAGTTGTGATTTTCAGAAACTTTGGGTATTTAAGTGTCCAGACTGTCACCTGTGTACATTCTGTGTCCACACTGTGTTAAAAAAAATGTTAAGTTTCTCAGTCAGTTAGAATTAAAAGAGACATCTGCTTTTAATTGGTGTTTTATTTTCTTCCAAGTCAGTAAAAATTTGGTAAGACATGAATTATCAAATTCTGCAGTGCTAAGCAACTTGTCAGTTGTCAGTAAGCGCTACTTCCAGCAGCTGTACAGATGGGAGAAGTTAGGGTGCTGACTCAACTAACAGAGTTCTGGTTGCGGGTTTGGAAGGCTAAGGTGATGGAGCCATTGCCGCTCTGCCGTGTCAGCTCCAACCGCGAGTCCCTGGCAGGTCGCTTGCAGAATGAGCGTTTGGCTAGGATTAGGGTAATAGGTAACACGAGGCATCTTCTGCTTCTGCAGTTGATTGCTTTTTAGTAAATGTGCTGGTTAAATTCCTTGTGGTAAAATGTTGAGCCATCTGAAAGCGAGCTTCAGGTTTTGTTCTTATATACATGGCCTTTCTGTGTTGAGCAGGTACTGTCTGACTTCTGGAATGGGAAGGTTTGCATGGCCCCTGCTGGAAAAGAAAATGATTATTTCTGTTTTTACCATTTACACACATCAAGTGTAAGGATAAAGGACTTGGCTCCCTTGAGACTCCAGACATTTTTAGAACTGAGAAAGACTGAAAATATTGCTGTCATATGGATTACATTCTTGTTTTCTAGTTATCAAAACTAGAACATAACAAAAAAAGCCTCTTTAAAGTCTTTGAAAATTCACCTGGGAAAGATCCATAGTAACTCTCCTACTTGTTGGTATGAGACTGGAGTTTCCCTTTTCATGTTGAATGGTGTTATGTGTTTGGGGGTAGAGTCATGTTTTAAAGGTGGTTTGGTCTTGCATCAGCTTTTTTTACAATTAGTCTTTCAGTATTAATGGGCTTCAGCTAAAGTGGGATTTTCCTTTTCTGTATGTATGAATGCCCTATGAGTATGCTATGTAATAATACATTTGCTACCAGGAAGATTATTGGGTTATGTAATTTGGTTACAGAAATCTGTGCCAGCTGGGTAGGGGTGGTGGTGCACACCTCTAGTCCCAGAACTCGGGAGGCAGAGGCAGCCTGGTCTACAAAGTGAGTTCCAGGACAGCCAGAGACCCTGACTCAAAAAACAAAAACAAAAACAAAAAACCTTGTGCCGTCTGTTTAACATAGGTGGTAGGGGTTTTATTTTAGCTTGTTTATTTTAGTTTTATTTTAGCACTAAAAAAGGTGGGTGCTTGGCAAATCAACCCAGTATTGGACGCGTGACTGTGAGCGGCATATTAAATATAAGGCCAAGTTGAGTTGTTTTTACACAGTTAGGAAAACAAGTGAAATACACTAAATTTAGACCTTGTAGTTAAACGGTACAGAACATGTTTCCTTGTCGTTTCAATACTTGATAATGTTAAGGCTCATTGCCCCTGTACATTTTTCAAATGGATGTGCTTCTCAATACATAAGGACTTAATTTACTCCCTGCCAACAAGCCCCAAGGGGATTTTAATAATGGTGGCTGTGGACTATGGACTTGTGCCTCAGTGCTGGCTGCAGCTGCTGATGCTGTGAGCACCAAGTGGGAGGAGGGGGTTCTCATGGCAATTCTGTACTAGTGCCGGGTGGGTGGTTTTGTTTTGGATCCAGAGTATCTTTTATCTAAGACATTTTTTCTTTGAAGCATATTTTAATGCTTCTTTATTAAAAATAATTTATATACAAAGCCATATTTCTTTTAATTTAAACTTGTTTCTGTATAAGTTTATTATATAAGTATATAATAAAATTAATAAAGTTAAATATTTGTGCCTTAAGAGCCCTATTACATTAGTTACTACTTCTGTTGATAGGCTTGGTCTTATAAGTAAATCCAATCTATATGCTTATGAATAATACTAGCGAATATGTATTCTCTGGAGTCAGGTGCTCACAATGATTTCTATACCTGCCTTCCATGGTGCTGTGCTCTCACTGGAGAAACAGGTGGCAGCTGTGTTTCTCTACAAGAAGATTGAAACTGGCGATTGGTATTTGAATTTCCATGCAAGTGGCCATTCTGACTGCACTTTTGGTCTCGTAGGGCAGTGAGGGCCTACTGTCCTGGGTTGCTAATAATTCCTGTGGTTTCAGCTCAGTTTAGTCAGGGATACTTGACTTTCTACCTTGATTTATGATTTCTTTGCCTTCTTTTGCATGTAATTCCAGCTATTCAATTGCTGTGTTTTCTTCATTGTGTCATTTTATGATCTACTGGATTAGGGATTACTGCCTGACCTGAGACAGTGTGGTTTGAATGAAAATGGCTCTCAACAGGCCCATTGGGAGTGGCACTGTTAGGAGGTGTGGCCTTGATGGAGGAAGTGTGTCACTGAGAGTGGGCTTTGAGGTCTCAGAAGCCAGTCCAGTGTTACCCTCTCTTCCTGCTGCTCACCCAGACGCAGAGCTCTCAGTTCTTCTCCAGCACACGTCTGCCTGCGTGCTGCCATGCTTCCCACTCTGATGATAAGAGCTGCTGTGGTCATGGTGTCTCTTCACAGCAATAGAAACCCTAAAACAGACCAGTGACCTGTAGAAGGGGCTCGCCAACGGTGTGTGTGTGTGTGTGTGTGTGTGTGTGTGTGTGTGTGTATACATGTGCATATGTGTGTGAAGTGAGGATTGGGATAGGGCAGGGTTAGAGTGGGCAGCAGTGGTGGAGAAGGTTGGAGATGGGTCAGTGATGGAGAAGGTTGGAGATGGGTCAGTGGAGATGGAGAAGGTTGGAGATGGTTCAGTGGTGGAGAAGGTTGGAGATGGGTCAGTGGTGGAGAAGGTTGGAGATGGATCAGTGGAGATGGAGAAGGTTGTAGATGGGTCAGTGGTGGAGAAGGATGGAGATGGGTCAGTGGTGGAGAAGGATGGAGATGGGTCAGTGGAGATGGAGAAGGTTGGAGATGCGTCAGTGGAGATGGAGAAGGTTGGAGATGGGTCAGTGGAGATGGAGAAGGTTGTAGATGGGTCAGTGGTGGAGAAGGATGGAGATGGGTCAGTGGAAATGGAGAAAGTTGGAGATGCGTCAGTGGAGATGGTTTTGAAAGGCTAGGTCATGGTAATGTCTAAAGTACTTTGTTGAGATTAGTATTTACCCTTACTAGTAATTGAGAGAATATTATGTTCACTTGAGTAGGTATGAAACCTACTTGTTTTTTCATTATTCAAAAGGCTCAATTTTAATGAATAGAGAAGATTGCTTTCTAAAATCTTGTTTAAGCAGAAGGTTAAGTATAGCAGAGGTATGTGTGTGAGTGATTGTGTGTGAGTATGTGAGAGATAGACAGACAGACAGATAGATAGATGATAGGTAGATAGATAGATAGAATAATAGATAGATAGATAGATAGATAGATAGATAGATAGATAGATAGAGGAAGATAGATAGATAGAATATGCCATGGTGTATATGTTGAGATCAGAAGACAGATGACAAGTTTTTGGAATTACTTTCTCTTTTCACCTTTAAGTGGGTTCAGGGATCAAATTTAGGTCATCACGCTTATGTGGCAAGTTCTTTTATGAGCTGAACCATCTATCTGGTTGTACCTTTTGAGAAAGAGAAATCCCAGGTGATCTGAACATACTAAATTATAACAATACTTAATATTAATTGAAGGGATAACTTCTTAGAATTGAGTGTTTAGGGAATTTGTGTCTGGGAGAGAATCATCTTTGTCTTGTATCTGTACCGTTGATAGTTGAATTTGGAAGATAGTGGGTTCACACAGAAGAGAGACTATCACATTCAGCTTGAGTTGAGTTAGCTAACAAAGTTTCCACCCACTTTTGTTTTATTCTTTATGCCATTATTGAGTTTTTTATAGGGCTTCCTAACTCTAGTACCACTCAAGCTTCATGGTCACTTATTGTTTGTACATTGTCTTCTTGTAGGCTCGTGTACTGAACAAGGGCAATGATATATCTGTTTTCCTTCTTTCCTCCTTCCTTCCTTCCTCTCTTTCTTTTGTGTGTGTGTGTGTGTGTGTGTGTGTGTGTGTGTGTGATCGATCAAATCACTAGGATTAGCATGGCCCTGACATGAATAAGTCCTTGGCTGCTCTTGGTAGATGAATGGGTGAGTGAATGATGACTTTAATTAACTTGATATTGAAGAAGTCTAAAGTTGAAATCTCATTATTGTAGCCCTTGATAAAGAGAGAGTCCTTATAAGTGAGCAATGGTTGTATGTTGCCTCTTTCTCTTCTCCTGGAAAACGTTTTTCATATTGTGGGACTGTGCTTTGCTTATATACTTAAGACCTTTGTTTGTGTTTTCATGCTTCTTTTACAAATCCTGTCTGGCTTTTCTCCCCTAAAGTGTCATCTCTTTTTTAAGTGTTCCTTGATTTTCTGTTGGCCATGTCTGGCATTTAATTTCTAGTGTTCTTACTACCCTTTACCCTGAGTTTTTATTGGCTGCTATGCACATTGTTCTATTAGGTTATGAACTCTTTGTGTGAAAGTCACTTCTGTCCAAACCACAGAGTGTTCATAATGCAAAAGGGCACTAACCTGGTGGGATGCTGGGGTAACAGGTGTGTCCAAATCTGGGCAGGGCACACAGGGACACCTGATGTTTGCTTGCTTCCCTGTGATCAGTTCATGGTCTTTAACTTCTTGCATAATTGCTTGACACTCTACCAGTTGTCAAACAGGTTAGATGGTATGACAAGGTGGCAAAGTCAGAGATAAAAACATTGATTTGTGGCTGTGTTTTGGTCTCTGTCATTTTGTCAGGCTAGTGGACCATGGTAGCTATTTCATCCCATAGATTGACCTTTTCTTGCTAGGTTGAGTAGAGGCAATCACTCCCTTCCTTTTTATCTAAGATGGAATGTCAAAGATTTCCTTAGATAATCATTATTATGATTCTAGAGTAAACTTCATGCCAATTAGAATCTGATGATGAAATACCTGTGTAAAATGGTTTTAGGGCAAAAGCAGCCTCAGAACAGCCCCATGTATATAAACACAGAGCTGGATGTGGTGGCACACTTTCTACACTACCCCTCCCCCCCCGGAGGAAAATGCAGAAAGATTGGTAGTTCAAGGCCATCCTCAGTTTCCTGGCAAATTTGAGGCCAAAGAGAGCCTACCTCAACAACAGTAGCTGAATAAATATTATAGTTCTTGTTAGTAGCATTATAACCCCCTAACTTAAAATAAATTACCCATCTCACAGATTATCTCAGCCTGAATCATGCTTCTATGTCTCTGTATTATTTTGGCTTCACTGCATGTCTGTTACTGAACAGAATAAAAAATGAAAGTATTGGATAGTGTATTCTGTCAGTGTGAGGAATTACCATGCTGTTGCCGAGGGAGGTTAATGACAAAGAAGCATCTTTCCCAGTTTAACATCCTACTCAACAGCCAAAGCAAGCGTTGTCATTAGGCTGTACCACAGCCGCAGCTCAGCAGCTGTGCAGCAAGAAGAACGCTCCTACCACAGCTAGAAAGTGCACACACGTTCACACCACATCATCTCTTTTTCCATCCAGCAGCGGCATTGAAAACTTGAAGTGTTTTGGAAAGTAGTAAGTTAAGCAAGGTGTGTGGAGGAAAAGTGATATGGAGCAAATTTAAAAGAAATTTAGAAATGTTTTCAAAGGAACCAGAAAGCATAAACAGCAGAGACTAGAGTAGACTATTTGAAAGCTATAAAGTGGAATCTGATATCTGAAGTCTGGACTGATGACCAAAAGGTCTCTCATTTGTCTCCTGTGCCCTGGCCTCTCTGCCTGGCCATCAGCTCCTGATATTAATGTGACGAACACCCTTGTCCACATCTCTTTTGCTAATCAAAGTGCTGTCAGATCCTAGTTTTTGTAAATTGCTCACCCAAATTCATAGCTTTAAGTTACATTCTGAAATTAAACTAGAAAAAATAATTTTTTTTTTTACTAAATAGCAACAATAATTTCTGTATTCCTGAGGCAGTAAAAATAATTGGACCAAGGAAATCTGAAAAATCTCATTTTAAATATTGAAACTGTAGAATAATTGGTGTAGGAGGTCCTTCTGCATTTGTGTTGCTTTCATTGGTTAAATAAAGAGACTGCCTTGGCCTTTTGATAGGGCAGGACTTAGACAGGCGGAGAAAAGAGAACAGAATGCTGGGAGGAAGAAGTCAGTGTGGCAGACGCCATGTTTCTCCTGCCCAAGATGGATGCTGGTTAGAAGCTTTCCTGGTAAGCCATGATCTCGTGATGAACATAGATTAATAGAAATGGGTTAGATCAAGAGTGACAGTTGGCCGAGAAGAGGCTAGATATAATGGGCCTGGCAGTGTTTAAATGAATACAGTTTCTGTGTAATTATTTTGGGTGTAAGCTAGCCGGGCGGCAGGACGCAGCCCACTCGCTCCTCATTACTACAAATAATGCCTGTTTTCTATGAGGTATGAAAGGAAGAAATGACAGTTTCAAACTCAGGAATTCCTAGAACCAGTCTGCGTGAGAAGGAGCTCAGCATCACATATGTTTGTTAAGTGTGAAGCCGTTCACTTCTGTTTCCTCATCTTTAAAGAAAACCATTAGCATTTCTAATTATATATTAAATTAAGGCTTTATCACTATTACACTATAGAATGAAAGTAAACATAATTTCTTAAAAATTCTGGTAGATATATGATACAATGAATCATTTCATCTGAGGTTGGAGTGTGATTGTCAATTGTGAATAGGTATGCCCCCCATATACTCACGTGTTTGGATGTGTGGCCCATAGGGAGAGTCACTATTAGGAGGTGTGACCTTGTTAGGGTAGGTGTGGCCTTGTTGGAAAAAGTGTGTCACTGTGGGAGTGGGCTTTGAGGTCTCATATGCTCAAGCTACTCCCAGTGTGGTACACAGTCCCTGCTGCCTGCGGATCAAAACATAGAGCTCTCAGCTCCTCCTCCAGCAGCGCGTAGGCCTGTGTCCGCCATGATGATAACAAACTAACCTGAAACTGTAAGCCAGCCCCAATTAAATGTTCTCCTTTGTAAGAATTGCCATGGCTACAGTGTTTCTTCACAGCAATAGAAACCCTAACCAAGACACCGATATTTATGGATATATTGTCTATAGTGCTCCAATATTAAACTGGAATCCTTTTCAAAGACGGAGGTCAAAAATCATCCCACAGTCTGATGTTTGGTTAACTCTAACTTTCTTTATATTTTGGGAACCAGCACCTGGGGCTTTTCCCTAGGTATCGTCTCTTAGATTCTTGCTAGCACAAGCAGTTTCTCATGATAGAGGAGGTCTGTGGAAGTAATCTTAGAGACCTTACTGTTTTCTAACATGACACCTCCATCTCCGGGAAGAGGAAATGTTTCATTCCCATCGTTAGGCATTAGGAACACCGTGCATCTTTCAGCTGGAAATGTTACTGTGGTTATGTTTCCCGGAGAGGAAAAAGATTCACAGCCCCACTCAGGTTTATGCTGAGTCCTTGCATTTCAGCATCCTGATGTGCCAAGTGTAGGCTGGTGAGGTTGAACCACAGAACCTCTTTCTTTCTTCTACCCTTGAAGAAAGTGCTGATTAGGGAAATGAAGATAAGGAAGCAGATACGTACAAAGGAGATGGCAAACATCTTTGACAAGTGGTAGAATAATTCCAATTTAACTGTGAAGACAGTAGTTTGAATTTAAAAATATATTTCTCCATAATTTTAAGTTCCAAAGTAAAAATACCCAGAAATTTAGAGCTTGTTTAAATGCTTTAAGTTAAAATAAAAAGTACTGAGAGTCTCTTGCTTTTTCTAAACATCTTTCTTAAAACTTCAAAATATTCAATAAAGGAAACAATGATTTTCTGACTTAATATTAGCTGGAAAATAGAACGGGAGCCTACTTCACTGCCAAGTGCTAGGGGTGGAGCACTCCCTGCTGCTGTCTGTCCTCCCCATGTGTGAGGAGCGTGGAGTATAGTTAACTGTATTCCCTAGCGTGTGCGGGGCCAGGAAGCTGACTTCTGCCAGAGCGAAAGCTACCACGCTTCTTTCCCCTTAACTAACCACTGTGCGCAGCCATCATCTGGAAGTAATATTTCTCCTTGAGCACATCGTGCCAAGTAGACACTTAATACAGAAAATACATTAGACTAAATGAAATCCAGATCCCACCAATATTGAAAGAGAAAGAAGACCCGGCTTCCTTTACTTGCACTGTTAATATACAGTATTATGTAATCAAATTGCAGTTGGTAAGGACGCCATGAGGTTTCAGCAGAACGTACAGTTAGGGAGCATCCCAAACAATCTCAGAAAACCTTATTTTGATTTAAAAATTTAAAATAGAACATTAGTCTTGCTGCAGCAAAGGAGCTTCATTCTTATCAGTGCCGGGAGAGTTAATTGGGGTCCTTGATGATTCTAGTCATGTTCGTCACCTTGCAGGCACCTAGAACCACTCTGCTGGAGCGGCCTCCACCTCCCTCACAGAACTGGTACTGTTCCATCACAGGCAGTCCCCTAGGAATGTCCCTCCCTTCTGCTTGCTTAAGTGTTTGGCTTACCTTTTATTTGCAATGATTATTTGAGAAAGGACACAGAGTTCAGGCTGAAAAGCGTTACTAAGTAGATCTCAACAAGCCTGCCTTGAGCCAGGAGTCAGAGCCTTCTCTCTCTGAGTTTGGAGTCCAGATAGCAACATGCCTAAAATTCTTTCATGGTATGAAACTGAATTGTTCATTTGCTTTTCAGTTAAATGTAAACAACAACAAAAACAACAACCAATCAGAAACAAAACTCATCTTACAGTGTGGTGGTTTAGGAGGCTGCAAGAGTATATGCAACACTTTCAGGGTCAGCCTGGTCTAGAGTGTGAGTCTAGATGATCCAGGGCTACAAACCAAAAACTCCACCCCAAATCAGACCATCTCCCCAAAATCTGAGTAACACTGCAGAGAAGTACCAGAAGTACCTTACTGAAAACAGAAACTGTTTGTATTCCATAACAAATCTCTTTGCAGGCTGCTTTTACCATACTTTGAGCACAACAACGTACTATAGCCAGACTTGATGACGTGTAGCTCTTTGCACTCAGCATGCTGCGTGGTAGAGTTTGCTGCATGAGAATACAGTGGGAGCAGCAACAGGAAGAGGAGGAAAGGTTGGTGGGTTCTCCACTGTTTGCTGCTCTATCACTTACTGGACACCATGTAGCTTCTTGGAGTCCATTCCCAGCTTGCAGCACAGGTAGCTAGGGTACCATTTATGTCAGTCCAGAGAATGAACGCAGTGACAGCAGCCCATCTCATAGTTCAATACTCATGCAATGAGAGGATGCTTTGGCTAAAAGCTTGTGTGTGTGTGTGTGTGTGTGTGTGTATTTGTGTGTGTGTTGTACATATGTGTCTGTGTTGGATGTGTGTGTGTGTGAGATGTACCATGTGTATGTGTGTGTGTATGTGTGTGATGTATCGTGTGTGTGTGTGTGTGTGTGTGTGTGTGTGGACCAGGAGGTGATTATGGTGTCTTGCTCAGTTGCTCTCTACCTTATTATTATTTTTGGATGCAGAGAACTTTATTGCTGATATGTAGGAGAGTAGGGTCTCTAAGCTCCTCCTGTCCTTCTGGGGATCTGGGATGAAAACTAAGGGGAGATAGTCAGTGATTTGGGGGCTAAATTGGTGTAGACCTTTCTTAGGCTCTTTCTGGTCAGGTCATCAGGGCTTCTTCCTCCTGGGAGGCCATGTAGGCGTGAAGTCCATCATTGTGTTGCTGTAGCCATCTATATTGTGATACCAGGACACGAACTTGACAACATATTTGTTGAGGGCAATGACAGCCCCAGCATCAAAGGTGGAGAAATGGGTACCTGTTAAAATCATAGACAACAAGCTGGTCCTCATTATGGTCTAGGATGCCCTTTGAGGACTTTGCCTACATCAGCATCTTCTTAATGTCATAGTATCTGCTAGTGTTCTTTAGGTGGTCTCAGATCTACATTTCTGGGTAGGAACATGAAAGAGCATACCAGAGGTCTTCTTGTCAGCTCTGGGATGGCCTTGCCTATAGCTTGGGTACAGGGCATACCCTGTACCAGCCATGATGTTCTTTGCAAACCCATGGACATCACCCCACAGGTTCCACAAAGAGGCAGGTCTTCTGGGTGAGGCAAAAGCATGGCTGTGGTTATGACTCCCTCCAATGAGGTTGTTATGGATGACCTTGGCGCGGAGGCTAAACAGTTGATGGTGAAAGTGCATTGTTGACAATCTTGAGCGAGTTGTCATACTTATCATAGTTCATGCCCATCACAAATATAAGGGCATTAGCAGAAGGGCAGAGATGATGACTGTCAGCTCCAGCCTTCAAGTGGGCTCTGGCCTTTTCCATGGTTGTGACTCCATAGCACACTCATCACCAGGATCACCCCCTTTAATGTTGGCTAGGTCTGAGTTTTGGAAGATAGAGATGGATTTCTCATTGATGACAAGTTTCCTGTTTTCAGCCTTGTCTGCCATGGATCTCACTATGGGTGTGACAACATTGGAATATTTAGAGCTTGTAGTTGAGGTTAGTGAAATCAAGGACAATATTGATGACAACAATCTACTTTGCTAGAGTTGAAGGCAGCTCTGGTGATTAGGAGCCTAGTATGACCAAGTCAGTTCATTCCAACCTTCACCATTGTGCCTAAGGGACAAGGTGACATTGCAATAGAAGAAAATGCAGATGTCTCTGAAATGGGAGGAGCATTAGTCCCCATATATATATATGCGCATATATATATATATATATATATATATATATATATATATATATATATATATATATATATAAAATGTTTGTTTGATTTCTGAGACAGGATCTCACTGCAAGGATCTTCCTTTGCTCTTCTGGAAGGCTTTATGTAGACTAGCCTGTCCTGCCTCCCAAGTGCTGGGATTAAAGTTGTCAGGGCATGGGTTATCATGACAGACTTTAGTCCTTTTTTTTTTTTTGTTAGGGGGCTTCAAGTCAGGGTTTCTCTGTGTAGCCCTGCCTGTCCTGGAACTTACTCTCTAGACCAGGCCGGCCTTGAACTCACAGAGGTCCGCCTGCCTCCGCCTCCCGAGTCCTGGGATTAGAGACGTGAGCCAGCACATCTGGCAGACTCCATCATTTTTTTAAGTTTAAAATTTAATCTTTTAGAATTTTTTCTATATGGGACACTGTATTTGCATCGTTTCCACCACCTCTCTTTTAACTCCTTTAGCTTCCTGTCTCCCACAACTCCCTCTCAAGTTCATAACTTCCTGTCCTATAATGAGTATTGCTTTATACACCCCCACCAGGTCCAATTAGTATTGCTTTTATGTTCATGAATTTAAGGCTATCTACTTAGGCCTAAGCAACCTGTCAGGAGCTCATCCCTAAAGAAAAATTATTCTTGCTTCCTCAGCATTGAGGGAGAGCCTGTAGTCTTCATTTATGGGATGGTCTTGTTGGTTCCCTCCATCCATGTTGGCTTGTTGACTGGTGTGGCCTTGAACAGGTATTGCACAGGCAACTGTAACTGGGAATTTCTGGATGCAATCTCCTTGTAATGTCTAGGAGACACTATCTCACAGGAGTTGTCCTGCTTCCCTGGCTCTTAGTTTTTCCCCCTTTTATGTTGTTCACTGAACTTTGGGTATAGAAGTTATGTTATAGATGTCCCTTTTGGGGCTGGGGACTACATTGTCACACCTATTTCTGCCCTCTGACTGTAATGGTTCTATGATAGCCTCTTTTTGCTGCCAAAAGATGCTTCTTTGATGAGGTGTGATAGTTGTAGCTATCTAGAAAGCACATGGATGAGGCTTCCTAATTGGCCTGGTCATGGAAAGGACAGCCCACATTGTTCATTCATTCATCCCTTTATTCACCCACTTATTTATTGGTGTAGGAGGGTCCTTCTTTATTTGGGTTGCTTTTATTGGTTAATAAAGAAACTGCCTTGGCCTTCTGATAGGGCAGGACTTAGATAGACAGGATAAAGAGAACAGAATGCTGGGAAGGGGACAGAGCCGGAGAGAGCTGCCACCATGAAGCCTGCCAGGTCAGACACATTGAATCTTTCCTGGTAAGCCACAACTCGTGGTGATATACAGATTATTAGAAATGGGTTAAACAAATATGTGAGAGTTAGCCAATAAGAGGCTAGAGCTAATGGGCCAGGCAGTATTTAAATGAATACAGTTTCCATGTAATTATTTCGGGTACGCACGGGGAGCTGGGCAGGACAGAACAAGGGGCCCTGCGCTGGGAATACAGCCCGAGCCCCTCGTTACTACAATTTATTTATTTGAAAAAATATAAATTCATGTCTTCAATGAAAATGTTTATCATTTTAAATTTTTATAAGAGGGTATTCCTTCTATTTGCTGCAGTGAGAGGCTGGAGGAGGAAGGTATCAGGTATCCTAGTCTGTCAGTTTCTGCTATATACCCTTGGTTAGGGTTTCTCAGTTAACCTGGATTTGCTGGTTTGATTAGATGAGTTGGCTAGCGGCCCCAGGGACCTGCCTGTCTTTACCTCCCACAGCACTGGGATTATAGGTACTCGTGTGAAGATGCCTGGAATTTACCTACATGCTGGAGATTTGAACTCAGGTCCTGATGTTTACACAGCAAGTGCTTTTACCCACCAAGCCATCTCCCTTTGTCCTCATTTCCAACATAAAGCCTGCTGTAAGTTAAATCTCAAATTTCACCTCTTTTTCTTTATTCTCTTGTCAAAACTTTACCAGAAACATAAAAGAATCGGAGAGTTTGGGAAATGAGTAGTATACTGGAGCAGCAATTTTGGATTTTTCATGATTTTTTTTTCTGTGAATCACCATTAATTTTCAATGATGATGAAAATCCTCATTTTTATGACCAATAAAAGACATTTATCTGCATCCACTTATTTACCATTCATGGCAAACTTAAAAGGACCTTAAAAAGTATATTTTAACAGTAAATCTTGTATTCATCGTGGGTAACAGGTATACAGAGTTAGCAGCACCATGTCTAAAGTTTACTAGTGGATGAAATATAGTCTCAAGTTCACCATTCTCTCTGGTCAGAAACTTAGGACTTTGGAACAAAGTATTCCATCATTTTCCAATCACCAATCAGTCTTCTCCCAACATCCTCCATCCTCTCATTTGTCTGTCTATCTATCTATCTATCTATCTATCTATCTATCTATCTATCTATCTATCCATCTATCTATTTTTGAATATAGCATTAAGGGAGTCAGGAGTCTGGGATGATGTTTTCTTTCATTATATATGAATTCTGACCTACAGAGTATTTTTTAAACACGTTGGCAAAAAAGAAGTTGCCTCACTCAAACCTTTGTCTGAGAACTTACTTGGTGTTTTTACTTACAGGCCATTTCTCTTTTGTGTATATGAGATAAAGAATAGTCACTAAATACTTGATATGAGCATTTTGGGGGGTAATTTTGCTTTTTGGAGGAAGTCATTTTCTTTAAATTAGAATGCATCTGGAAAGACTGGTTAATCAGTGGTGCAGGTTGCCAGGCTGCTGTTAATCACAAGTCTTGGTCTATAATCATAACGTATTTTGGATATTCTCATTTGTATTATCTCTTAAGCTCTTTGTGTGGGCATTCTGATTACTTGATTGCATCTGCTGGGCACAGTGGTTTTTAAAGCAGCACTGATGACAGAATCATGCAGCTTAGCAGGTAAAATGGGAATCTGAAAAGACGATTGTTGGTTGAAGTACGATTGTTGCCTATTGCCTTCACATCCTGTCCAGCGAGTTGCAGCTTGGGATACAGAAGTGCTTCTACTATTGCCCTGATGCCTGTGGCTTCCTCATCCTGGTGGAGACACAGGTTACGGCAGGTAGAGGTCTCCTGCCTTCTTACACAGAGCAGTTTCATTTTTCATCTGTTTCCCCTCAAAGAAGGTTCTGTTAAAGCCAGATAAAAACATGGAAGGAACTGTATTTTGTGAAAATCTGGTATGGCCAAAGAGACCTCTTATATAGAATTCTACAGTGTCTAACACCGTGATTGTAGGTATTGGGCTCCAGTGTTGTTAGCATCAGGGGCCTAGCTGTCCTACTATGCCAGGGTTCTCTGTTTGTCAGCTCCTGAATAGTGCACTATCAGTTTAGTGCTTTATACAATTATTGATGGAGTTCAGGTCATATGATACCCAAATATGACATCTTTGATATTAGAAGGGGAAGGAATTTGATCCACTGGCAGAAACAGAAGGTCTCTCTGACCTTCTCCCACATTTTGCTGAAAAACAGCTCATAAAACCTTAGAGAATTTTCTTAGCTTTTCATGACTAAGTCAGAAGATCTTTACATGAGACACGCTGGAGACTGAGGGCATGGACAGGCCCCCTTAGGTTTCTCCCAGTGAGAGTTCTGACACAACATGCTCCTGTCCTACTCAGCCACATTTCACCACTGACCATTCTTCATCAGACCTTCAGCAAACCTCTGTAAGAACCCCTCAAAGCTTTTTACATACTGAGGTATGTACACTTTAGTGATAGAATTCCTGCAGAGCAGATCTAAGGCCCTGTGTTCTATCCCCAGCACCCAAACTCACTGATGACACCCTCAAACCAAAACACTCATGTGTAGCTGTTTCTTTGGCTTGCATTTCTTTATGAAGGCTGCCTTGTGTGTCGTAGGCAACATGGGCTGCATACATCCACATGCTTTCTGTAGTCAGTTTGCCTTTCCTAGTCAGTGTAAACTTAGGAAGAAGGATGAACAAAATATTCCATCATTTTGTGTATATGAGATAAAGAATAGTCACTAAATACTCGATGTGAGCATTTTGGGAGGTAATTTTGCTTTTTGGAGGAAGTCATTTTCTTTAAAATGTTTCATCATTTTATTTACTCCAGCCAGACTGGCGAGGCACTTGTTCCCCTATAGCCACCCCCGAAATGAACTCAAATTGAATTTTCTTTTCTTCTATCTGCTTTTGGACAGGAGGAAAAACAATTACTCATTTTGAGTTCAAAGACATTAATTTTTCAATACATTATCTCTGAATAATTTCAATTGTATTTTATTTTTATTTTGCGATAAGGTCTCACTGTGTAGTCCAGGCTGGTTTTAAATTTGACTTCCTCCTGCTTCAACTTCCCAGGTGCTGGCTTAACAGGTGTGTGCCACCATAGCCCGGCTTCCATGGCAGTTTTTAATTTCCTCCTCTATCTGATACTTTGAACAATTTGTATCCCAGCGGGGCCTGCGTTTCCCCCGAATATGTGTGCTGGGTTATCTCATATTGTACAAGTCAAGCTGTTGTCTAATCTCTCAGATATGTGTCTGTCCACATAATCCTTATTAGGAATTTTTTTATAGTGATGTAAACACAGGCAGGTAGACCCATTTTCAGGGAAAACAATTAATTAGATTAGTATTTTTTATTCTGTGCACCATGTGCATGCCTGGTGCCCGTGGAAGTCAGAAGAGGGCATTAGATCCCTTGAAACTGAGGTTGCAATAGTCTGTGAGCTACCACTGGGTGCTGAAAACCAAACAGCAAGAGTTCTTAACCGCCAAGTCATTTCTTCAGCCCCCAGGGTTGTTCTTAATTAAAACCATAATTGTACCTTTTAAGTTTCCACATCTTCTTGATGTGTCTTTTATAGGTACAAGATGTAAACATTGCTGTGTTTCTCTTAGTTACAAATATCTGTCAGTGTTCCTTCCAATTTGCTGGCCTTTGTGTGACCACTACATTTAGCTCAAGGGTGGGCCAACAGTTGGTATTAACAAGCTTGAGTGTTTGTGTTCTGTTGCAATGTGTGGAAGACATGGATGAGGTAGAGATTTACAAGGATGCACTGTTTGTTTAGTTAGAGTGCGTTATAGGCAAGCACAGTGTCTTTGTCTACATCAAGCTGGTTCCTCTACTGCTTTGCTCGCAGTTTCCTAGCTTTGTTTGATTTATCTTCACTCTTTTGTGCGGTAAGGCAATACTATAATCTGCGTTTTGATATCTTGGCTCACATTCTTGTTTTAACAATGGCTGCAGAACTATAATTAAATATCAAGTTATCTAATTGCACATACCTATATAAGCTTTTCTTTGTGATTTCATCGTGATGTTTTGTTACTAAGTTCATCTTGTTTTTCTCCTCAGGCAGCAGCAGATGTCACTTTCATCGGACCTGATACTCATGCTATTCAAGCCATGGGTGACAAGATAGAAAGCAAACTATTAGCCAAGAAAGCAAAGGTCAACACAATCCCTGGTTTTGATGGGGAAGCAAAGGTGAGAAACTTTCATTTAAGTCTTATAGTACGTGTCCTCAGTCAAACAGTCTGTGAGAAGGATGGGATAAAATAGAATTACTGTTTATATATATCTATATTTGAGAAAAATTAGAGTGGTTTAAGTCAGGTTGTTTTCAATGGTATAAACTGTGAGCAGGGAGAAGACATTGGTATACTGTATGTAATGAGTAGATATTGATATATATTGTCATTGGGGAAAAAAACTTGCATAGTAGTGTACCCATTTAATCCTAGCACTGGAGCTGCACAGACAGATAGATCTCTGTGAGTTTGAGTTCATCTTGGACTACATAGCAAGTTCTAGGCCAGCCAGGGTTATATAATCAGATCATGTCTCTAACAAAGAAAGTAGCATCAGATTTCTTGAGTGTGTCTCCCTTGGCATAGATGTCCTGAGTGTGTCTTCCTTGGCATAGAAGTCCTGAGTGTGTCTCCCTTGGCATAGATTTCCTGAGTGTGTCTCCCTTGGCATAGATGTCCTGAGTGTGCCTCCCTTGGCATAGATTTCCTGCGTGTGTCTCCCTTGGCATAGATTTCCTGCGTGTGTCTCCCTTGGCATGGATTTCCTGAGTGTGTCTCCCTTGGCATAGATGTCCTGAGTGTGTCTCCCTTGGCACAGATGTCCTGCGTGTGCCTCCCTTGGAATCTTATATAAACTGCAGTCATGTTTCTGTGGCTCTGGATAGCTTGACGTCAAGCACCAGGTGCACTGGTCATATCTAGGAAGCCCACAACGACTGTGAACCTGGGACAGTTTCTAAGGTTCTCAGGACTGGGGTCAGGTGTGGGTTAATTGCCATCTAAGTCTAGCAAAAATGTTGAGACTTTCTGTCAAAAGGTACAAGGACCCTCTCCAGATGTGCTTGACAGTAAATTTTATTTATTTGATTATTTACTCAAGTGTGGTAGGTTCTCACATGAATCCTGAGCCCCAGGCTCTTGATCTTGGTGTTCTGTCTCTGTAATGGTGGGACTGCAGGCATGCACCACCTCATCTGGTCTTGACAGCAGGGTGCTGTTCATCTGATCCTCTGGGAAAACCACACCTTTCCCTTGACCAAGCCCAGAGCAGAGTGTATTTTCCTTATTAATCCTTCCACTTCCACTGATGGGCATGGGTCTCTCTTTACCTTGTTTGTTGGTGTAGAGGTGGGTACAGGAATCTGGCATTTTGAGCTCTTCAGTTTGAACCTTATTTATCACAACAGTACTGATGAACAACAATGGGAATTAACCCTGGCTTCATGAATAGCAGTGTCCCTAGGGATTCAAGGAGGAACATTTGTCTGATAACTCCAGTTTCACAGGCAGTGTTTTATTATGAAATTAGTACATATAAGAAGAGGGATTGCTCCTTGATTAGAGGTCTGGAGGTGAAAGCTGTGGGTGGGACACTGGAAATGTGTGGGATGACATCGCTTTGTAGGTGGAGGAAGAGTTTGTGTAGCATTGACTGGACTGCATCTTCTATATTGAAAAGAGCATACACATCTCTATTAGTGATTAGACTCTGCAGTGAGCTGAAGGACGGAGGAACGGGCACTTGTGTTTTCTTACAGCGTTGCTTGCTGGAGGGTTTCTTTCTTTCCTTCTGGTTCTTTTAGATGATAAAGAATAGTTATTTTCCATCATTTTTTTGTTTATAATCTATAGATGTCTTTACAGAAAAAAAGTGGTACTTAGTTATTGGAGTGGATTATTAGTTTATTCTGGGTTTTATTTAACTTTTAAATTTTAATTTTTCAAATGTGTTATAATACTGTACATGTTTTTCAATGTATAGGACATCTATAAGTCTTGTATGCTGTTGCTAGTAATGTAAATTTATGTACCATTATGGAAATCAATATTCAGGTTCCTTGAGAAACTGTAAATAGAACCACACTATCCAACTGTACCGTTCCTGGGTAGTTAGCCAAAGAAATCAAAGTTGTCATACAATAGGGAACCTGTACACTCATGTTTATTCAGACGCTGTTCAAAATAGCTGTACAACATACAAAAGAAAGTGTGTTATATCTATGACACATTTGAATATCATTCAGGGATTAAGAATAGATTCAGGACAGCCAGGGCTGTTGCACAAAGAAACTCTGTCTTGAACAAAACAAAACAGAATAAATAATGTTAGTTGCAGAATCTGAAGACGATAATGTCTAATGCAATAAGCCAGACTCAGAATGACAAATATTTCCCCTAGATATGGGGTTTGGGGCCAGAGGGTCATGAAAGTAAAACAGGGAGAGGTCTGAAGATAAATGGAGTTGGTAGATTGCTTGCCTTGTATGCACAAAACCTTGGATGGAGTCCTCAGCACTGTGTAATCCTGCAGTTCTAGCATTTGGGGGAGATGGAGAGAGTAGGGTCAGGCGTCCAAGGTTATCCTTGTCTACTTATGGAGTTTGAGGCTATCTTATTCCACTATTCATGAGACTCTCTCAAAAAAAAAATAGGAAAGGGACCAGGGAGAGTGGGATAGTTATGGGTAATGAAAGATTAATATGATCAACATATCTTTATATGTTCATGAAGTATCTTGACAAGTTTGTGTTGTTTTAGACAATTAATGTACATGAAACGAACAACTTGTAGAAAATCTCCCCTTCCTTTCATTTGTCCTGCTTTCCCTTCTTTCTCTAGTTCCTGAATTGTCCTTTCATTAGAGAGAGATGATATTTAAGACGGAGTTTTCAGCATTACATCTGGTACGATGTATTTCTCTGTAACAAGTTTAGTTTTCTTCATCATTTATGGGGTAGTTTGAGAATGGGCCTCATTGGTTCATATAGTTGAAAGCTTGGTCCCCAGTTGGTGGAACTGTTTGGGAAGGGTCAGGAGGTGTGGCCATGTTGGAGAAGGTGTGTCATGAGGGGTGAACTTTGAGGTTTCAAAAGCCCTTTCTGTTCCCAGTTAGCTCTCTTTCTGACTATTGCTAGTGGATCAGATGTGAGCTCCAGCTACTACTGTTATGTTCACTGCCATGATGGTCACAGATTCTATTATCTTCTGGAATTGTGAGCACCAAATTAAACTATTTCAAGTTTTTTTTGGTCATGGTGTTATGTCATGACAATAATAGAAAAATAATTAAGGTATCATCTAATTAACTGGCTCTTGGAAAATTGAGAGCAGAACAAAGATTATAATGTGAGACCACTGTACAAGAAAGCAGGGCTCTAGAAGAAAGGAAAAGAAATTAGCCAAGAATTGCTTGCCACTCACTCTGATTGCAAAGTGTAGCTGGAGGGTTCATGTCCCTCCTGGTACTGCAGTCACTTTTAAAATAACCACTAAGAGGCTTAATATTAATTATATACTGTTTGGCCTTTTAGTTCAGTCTTATTAACTAGTTCTTACAACTTTAATTAACTCATTTCTATTAGTTTATATTTTATCATGAGGCTCATGGGCTGTTACCTCACATCTTGCTGCTTGTATCTCCCTTGACTCCACCTTCTTTTTCCATGTATTCGGTTTTATTTTCCCATCTAGCTATATTCTGCTCTTCCATAAGCCAATGCAGCTTCTTTATTAACCAATGGTAATAAAAAATATTCACAGCATACAGAATGCATCCCACATCATCTCCCCTTTTCTCTCTAATTAAAAAGGAAGGTTTTAATTTTAACATAGTAAAATTACATATAATAAAGTGGTTATAAAGCAAGAATTTCAGTTATAATATTTAGTCTATTTGTATTTGACAAAATTAAAGAAAATATTCTATCATCTATGCTATTTTTGTGAGTATAAAGTTTCATATCATAAATACAGAAAACTATAATGGTAAATATCTAGTCCTCAACTCCATCAAAGACCCCAGAAGGATTTAGTTTTACCTAAGTAAACAGGAAGTTCTTTGTAAGCAACTTCCAAAATTCTAGAAATGACAGAGACATCTGGCTGCCTGGCCAGTCAACCAAAGTACTTCTGTAACATTGGTACATCTATCTTCAGCCTATAGGCCTAGAGTATCTGACAGATTTCTCAGTGAAGCAGGATATCTGAAGGACTGTCCTGTCTATTTTGGCAAAATTTGTCAGTCCTACAGAATGTCTGGTAGACTCTTCCATGAAGCAGGAACCCTGAAGGACTGTCTCACCTTGTTTTGGCAAGTTCCACAGTCCTTTTTCTATGGGTCCTGCATGTCCAGTTTATATAGCATATTGTCAAGCAGTCCAGGCAGGAGACATTTCTTACCTAAATAGCTAGTCTGGTCACAATGAAAGTGAACTCCCTAAGGAGATTCTTTGATGCTCATTATCCTCTTGAAGTAATTGTTGCTGCAAGGAGCAGGCATGCCTCACTGTTGAGAAAAGTCTAAGTTCTTAAAACATTTTAAATGTTATATTATATAGGTCTTTAAAATGTTTGGAGATTACCTATCCATCTGAAATATATCTTTATATATCTAGAAAACCTAGTTAACATGTCTATAAGTTGACTATTATAGATGACTATTAATTTGTATTTCTTAACTATACATTATATTTGTAACTGAGCTGCAGTTAAGCTACTCTTAAACAAGAGTAGAAATATACTTATGGTATAACAAAATTAACCTTAAATTTGTGTCAATAAACCAAAATCCATACCAATGTAAGGTAATTTGAGATTAGTGTTTTTTTTGGATTAAAGTAGATTTAATAATCTACCTTTTTATCATTTCTATATTGTATCCCCCTTTTTCCTTTAGAAAGAGATTGACTATGATGATTAACAATTTATAATCACCCCCTATAAATAAAAACAAACATTTGCAAACAATATTTTGAGATTTGGGTGAGATTTTCTATACTACTTCCTGTTGATTGGGGGCACTGGTAATCGTATGGGGATCCTAAGGAAATTTAGAGTTACGGTTAAATCTTGGCTATGGTAGTCTGTGAGGCTGCATAGTCTCAGCTAGTTGCCTTGAAGCTGTTCTGGATGTTGGATCATTTGGGCCATTGCTCACATGGAGATCTCTCAGGGGGTCTTGCTTGATCAAGCCTATAAAGAATCCACAACTTTTCATCTTCTGTGGAAACAAAAGCAGAACCTCTTTTCCAAAGCAACATATCTTTAGACCCAAATTTTGAAGTCAACATACATTTATGTCAGCTTAACTTAGCAGCTCCCACAAATTGGTCTCTGGAGTTCGCTCATTAACAGTCAAAATATTCAAAGAAAACACAATAGTATACATAATCCAGACTCTGTGTATTTTCCAACTTTACATGGCTTATTTCTTTATTACTTTTATTGTTTCTTTAAAGACTTTGTTTTATTTTAAAACTATTTCTTTCTTTCTATAGCTGCCTATACTGATTTTCTTTCTCTCTTAAGCCAGCCTTCTTTTTCCCTGTATTCAGTTTGGCTTTCCCACCTAACTATATTCTGCCCTGCCAGAGGCCAAAGCAGCTTCTTTATTAACCAATGGTAATATATATATTCACAGCATACAGAGGATCATTCCACATCAGCAAAGAGCTTGAAGTTTCCATGGGGGCCCAGCAAACATTCAGTGAGTTTAGCCCATCTCAGTGACACTCATCTCAGTGGGCAGAGACCCATATAGGAAGGGCACTGGACCCAGATTTTGGGTGAAAGTGATAGCTAAGCAGTAGGTAAGAGGCAGTGAGTTAGGTACAAGGGAGCGATATGGTGGGACTCAAGGCGGTCAGTAAAAAACATGGTCTTGGAGGATCATGAAAGAGAGAGGCAGGGTCTGCTCCAGCATACCCAGAAGGACCACAGCAAGAGAGCTGGTGAGGATTGTGATATGTGTGGCCACCAGTTTTGTGCAGAGACTTCCCTTGTGGCTTTGGGACCCTCCAGCCACTTTCATGCAAATGGTTAACTTGAGACAACTGTGTAAAAAGAAAAGTCATTTTGGGAGTGCTGGAGTGCTACATGCCTTAAGCCCAGGGTTCAGTCCCCAGCATGGAGTAAAGCAGGGTGTGGTTGTGTACATCTATAATCCCAGCACTGCAAAGGATCGGGAGCTCAAGGTCATCCTTGGCTACATAGTTTTTTCTGTTTGCTAAATGGCAAGAGCACTAGCATAGAGCCAAAACTTAAGGTTGATAATCAAATTGGAATTCTCTTCTTTTTGTTAAGGCAGGAAATGATGGGTCCTAATATAAAGTGTTGGGGTGAAGCAAAGGCTATGTTGAGAAAGACAGTGAAAGTTGGATCAGTAGGGTTATGAACACATTGGATGTTAGCTATGAAGCAGAGGGTGAGTCACTGATGACAACCCTGAATAAACAGCTTTGTGGGACATGAATTTAGCTTCTCTGAATCACTATTGCACTTTAATAGGAACTAGTAACTGCTGTGCTATAATCTCAGCACTCAGGAACCGAGGTGGGATAATAGCTTCACTTCAAGGCCAACCTGAGCTATGGAGTGAAACTCTATGTCAAAAACAAAAAATAGAGGCATGGGGCCGGAGAGACAGTTGAGAGCATTTGCTGACCTTCCAGAGGATCTGAGAGAGTTTGTTTCTGAGCATCCATGTTGGATGCCTCACAACCACCTAAAACTCCAGGGGATCTCATACCTCTCCGGTCACTACAGGTTCCTGCACATGTATGACATACACATGTACACATAGACTAATACAGTAAGATTATTATTTTTTTAAAAAAAGACAAGTAAATTCAGCCACACCTTTAGATGCTAAGCAACCAATATATTCTCATCATAGTGTCAGTGTTAAATCCTACTCTGCTCGCTGGGCGGTGGTGGTGCACGCCTTTAATCCCAGCACTTGGGAGGCAGAGGCAGGCGGATCTCTGTGAGTTCGAGGCCAGCCTGGTCTACAAGAGCTAGTTCCAGGACAGGCTCCAAAGCTACAGAGAAACCCTGTCTCAAAAAACCAAAAAAAAAAAAAAAAAAATCCTACTTATGGCGCAGACTGTGTGTTTTCACCTGTGTGGCAGACACATATACATATAATTAAAAGTTACTGTAGTATGAGGGGCGTGGTGGGAGGACAGAAACCAGCCAGGCCCTCATTTTACAGAATGGTGCCCACATGGATAACTACATCCACAGAAAGCCTGAGAAAGCTTGGGAAAGAATAAAAGATGTTTTCTTGGTAGCAGCAGTTTCTTCAGTCTGCTCTGCTTGCTGGAGGCAATCAAGCTCTCTCATTTAAGAGAGGCTTCCTCACTCAGCTTTAGCTGCAAAACCCTGCAGCTCTTTAAGAGGTCCTGTCATGAAACACTTAAATGGTGTTGATGAAAAGCTGACTGCGTGCTTTTCAGTTTTCAGCCATAGCAAGAAAAAAGCTGCACTGTTTTAAAATGCCAGGGCAAACTCTGACTTTCAGGCAGGCGGTCCGACTACTGATCATTTGAGTGTGGTTTCTGAGCACACTGCTACAGCTTGCTTGCTGGCAGGGACCTTGAAATGCCATAGAGTTGTGGCAGTGAACATGGCTCCAGCCGGTACCTCATGCTACAAGTTACAAATCTTTTAAAAAGGTAATAGTATTGCCCATTTTACACCACAGATCAGAGTATGGTAATATACTTAAATGAGTTTTCAAACTAGGCAGCTCTTGATAGCAAACATAACAACTTGATTTTGATGCTCAGGACCCAACCATGAAGGAGAGAACCATTTCCTACAAGTTGTCTTTAAGCTGCCCGCCCACAAAATAAATAAATGAATAAAAAAGAAATAAAAGCTGTACTTTTGCTTTAGCAGAAAGAAAGCTAGTATGAAGAAAATCATTTATAAAATATAAAGCAAGAAGATGAAAACCAACTCTATCCTAGAAATTAGATATTAAATGGTAGTACTTTCTACCTGTTAAGAAAAAAAAGTTCATTAATGATGCCTAACGTCTTTATATTTTTGTAAAAGTATGATTGCTGTTTTGCTTATTGCCTTGTTCCAGTTATGCTTTCTACAGTGTTTTTGTAATGTATGGAAGAGTATAGTAAATATCACAGCCAAGCCTCACACCTGAGTATTCATGGGTTCAGCATTCACAGAGTCAATCACTCTGGGTTAGAAAATACTTAGGAAAAAAGTTGTGACTAACTGTACTGAACATACATAGGCTTTTTGTCCTTTTTCTCTTTTCTTTTCTTTTACTAAATAATGCTGCCTAACAGCCATTGGCTTAGCATCTGCACCGTGTTGGGCATTGTAAGTAATGTGAGAGGTTTTAAAACAGAGGAGATGATATGGGTAAGTTATACATATTTAAAGTCTTCTCTCATACAATCCATCCCAACCTCAGCTTCTCCTCCTTCTACTCTCAACTCCCACCCCTCCCATCCACCTTCCTGGCTCTTCCTAGAAAAGATCAGGCCTCCCAGGGATATCAGCCCAACATGGATTAGTAAGATACAATAAGACCAGGCACAAACCCTCACATCAAGGCTGACAAGGGAACCCAGTAGGAGGAAAGGGGTCCCAAGAGTAAGCAAAAGAGTCAGAGACACCCCCACTCCTACTGTCAGGAGTTCCCCCAAAACACGAAGCCAACAACCATAACATACATGCAGAGGACCTACAGCAGCCCCATGCAGACTTCATGACTGGCAGTTCAGTCTCTGTGAGCCCACGCGAGCCCTGGTTAGTTGATTCTGTGGGCTGTGTTCTCCTGGAGTCCTTGACCCCTTTACTCCCACAGTTTCTTCTCCCTGTCTTTTAGAGCAATCTCTGTGTGGGTAGCTGGCACTCATATGCTACGGTAGAGTCTTCTGCTGAGTAATAGGAAAAACCTAACAGCTGGACCCTTCCTGGGTCCAGCATTAATGAGAAGTTTTATTTACTCTACTTATTATTTGACTTTATGTACCTATTTCTATTTTTGTTTGAGACAGAGTCTGGCCTCTTGCTCATGCCCCTCAGGCCTCCCCATCTTGACTGTGGGATTACAGGTGTGTCCACCATGTTCCACTGACTTTACTCCTGTTGTAGAGCAGTTTAGAAGTTAGTTAAGATACAACCCCTACTCATAGTGGTATTTCTCTCTCTCTTGAAACCAGTTGCCGATTCTATTCTAGGACTAGCCAAGGCATGCAGACTGCTTATCTTTCATGTGAAGGATTAGCAATATTCTCATCTAGGACTGGGGATGTAGCTCAATTGTAGACTTGCCTAGCATAATTTGTTTTTAATAAATTGTGAGATATTTGTGCAACACATTTTACAGAATCCACTGTCTTCAGCCCTGAGCATTTATATATTGTCCATGTCTTATACATATTAATTCTCAGACCTGTCTCAAAAATGTCCTACAGATAAGGATATATAGCGGACTCAGCCCTGTGTTTTCTTTAGAGTCTTTCCTATTGATTCTCTGTGTTTACGAATGCATGCCATGAAGTAAGTTTGGAGGTCACGGGACTCCGGGGTCCCAGGGTTTGGACAGAAGCCATCAGGCTTCATCTTCACCTGCTGCTCCCACCTCGCCAGCCCCAGCCCTTTAGTCATATATTTAATTTATTATTTTTAATGAATTTTTACTTTTGGAAATTATAACGTAAGTATATCATTTCCTTTTACTCCCTCCAACCTCTCCAATGTATGCCCTGTAACCTCATGTCGTTTTTTCTTAAAATAGTTTCTTAAAATGTCACATTGGATTTGTGACTTAAAGATGTTTTGCCTAGCAGAATTTTCTATGAATAATGAACAATGTATATTTGATAAAGTTTAATATTTATTTATTTAAAAATTTAACATCTGGCTGGGCGTTGGTGGCGCATGCCTTTAATCCCAGCACTTGGGAGGCAGAGACAGGTGAATCTCTGTGAGTTCAAGACTTGCCTGGTCTCCTGAGCGAGTTTCCAGGATAGGCTCCAAAGCTACAGAGAAACCCTGTCTTGACAAACAAACAAACAAAAAACATCTGTAAATGGGGTGAACTTGGCTTTCATGGCTTTTTATGTAGTTTAAACTTGAAACTCTTTCATTTGAAAATTTACTGCCATGTAAAGACTGGTTTTTAACTTAATGATGCACTTTTATTAAAGATGATATAGGGGTTTGGAGAGGTGGCTCAGTGGTTAAGCACACGACTCCTCATCCAGAGGACCTGAGTTCTATTGCTAACACCCACGTTAGATGCCTCACAGCTGCCTGTAGCTCTAGCTCTGATGCTTAGCCGTAGCCTCCCAGGGCACCTGCACCCATCATGTATGTGGTTAAAAATACATCTCTAGAGGAAGAGGTAGTAATGGGGAAGCCCTGTGTATTTTACAAGGAAAAATTATCTTGATGGCACATACTTATAACCCCAGCATTTGGGAGGTGAGGCAGGAGAATCCTCTAAGTCAGCAGTGACCAAGGATTCAGAAACAAGATGAGGGACTGGGGCTTGGTTACTCCAAGTCAGTATTAGCCATTTACAGATATTCTTACAGATATGCACTAAGCATTTACAGATAAGGGGAGGAACCAGGACTGGTTACTCTAAGTCAACATTGAGCAAGTATTTAGAGACAAGGGAAGATAGTGGCCCTGGTTTTTCTCAGGTGAGCAGTATTTCATGGATTGTACTTTGTTTTATATGGAAACAGACCGAATCTGGCCTGCTTGAGTCCTGATCCATTACTTACTTGATGTTTTGGGACGAGCTCTGCTGACATTTGAGATGGCATCATATAGCAGAAGCATTCTTATGGAAGTGGATGAGTAATTGATGATTAACAGAACAAACAATGTTTTAAACGGAAGTACTGATTTGCTAAGCATTGAGGATTTCGTATAGAGCAAGAATCATTTAGTCACTGGGATTAAGTGAGCATGACTGGCTCTCAGAGCTGAAGGATGGCTGTTATGATTGCTCAGCAAGGTCTGACCTGGATGCGAGGACTGAGAAGGCCCAGAGGGACAGCATGTAGATGGGCATGGGGTCCCTTTGTGCCCAGGTGGGGAGAGAATAGTGCTTTGCCTCTGACCTCGAATGTCCCACTTGAGCTCCCTCTCACCCCTTGAGTTTCCCTCCATTTCTTCGTTAGTTTATTCCTCCACTTTTCATGCAACTGCTGCTTACTGAAAGACTGGTGCATACAGTCTCTGGGCTACACATGTGGAAGACACTGGGAACAGACAATGGGTTCCAACCTTGTGGAGCTTAGAGCAAATGGGTGGAGAACGACAGGGTGGACAGCACAAGTAATACACCTTGCTTCTTCGTGATGCAGTCAAAAGCTGCATGCTGAGCAGAATCAGCTCTGGTGTACACCTGAACTTGGGAAACTGAGGCAGGAGGATTATAGGTTTGAAGCCAGCCCAGCTACACAAATGTCTTTCTTTCAATGACTTCACAAAAGGTAGCCAGAGTGGGGTCCTCCATTTCCTTGCTCCTAGGCTAAAGTTGAGTTTTTATTTATTTATTTATTTTTTCTTTTCATTATATATATATATGGGTGTTTCACTTGCATGTATGTCTGTATTCCATGGTGCATGCCTGGTGCCTGTGGGGGCCGCCAGAAGAGGACATCAGGTCCCTTGGAACTAAGGTTGTAAATAGTCATAAGCCATCATGTGGATCCTGGAAGTTGGACTTTGGCCATTTGAAAGATCAGCAAGTACTCCTAATTGCTGATCTATCTCTCCAGCGCCTTGTCAAGTGTTTTTAACACAACCTGTGGGTATTTTCTGCTTCTCTGAGGCTCCAGCAGTTGGTGTTCCCCTCTGCTGGCTGTCATTTGTTAGCATCCATTCAGAAACACCTGAGAAGGCTTCTAGGTATCAGCAATTGAGTTGAATATCCCATCATCACACTTCTTTATTACTTCTGTGGAACACACATCACAACTTTGTTTGTTAACTACTGCATATCATATCTAAGGTCTGGCTACTCTCTTATTAGCCTGTAAGTTCTGTGAGAGCTTGGACGGTGCCTGTCTTCCCTCTGTTTTCATGACCTTGTTGGTGGCCAGTCTTAGTGATGACTTGATGAAAGACAAGAGAATTTCTCTCTGAGCTTAGCCAATGGGATAGACAAAGGCTGGGGAAACCTGGGATTTGGGGTGAGGCTGCAGGCTAGGTGGAATGGACCGGACTTGGTGTTGGGACTTAGACAGGTATGATGAAGTATTGAAGTCTAGACAAGGAATCTGAACTTCATTCTAAGGTAAAAGACAGTCATGGTCATGGAAAAATTTGAGTGGATTTTAGGAAAACTTTTCTTCTTTTTTTCTTCTCTTTCTTTCTTTTTTTCTTTCTTTCTTTCTTTCTTTCTTTCTTTCTTTCTTTCTTTCTTTCTTTCTTTCTTTCTTTCTTTCTTTCTTTCTTTCTTTCTTTCTTTCTTTCTTGACTTATTTTAGACTTTTGAGACATTTCTGGCTTTGAATTTACTATTCTCCTGTACATACAGGTATGTGCCACCATACCATGCTACTTGTTTGTTTTGATTTGATAATATTTAATGTTGGAGGGAGCTGCTTGTTTGTCCTGGCCACCCAGAACTGAAATAATCACACAGAAACCATATTATTTAAATCACTGCTTGGCCCATTAGCTCTAGCTTCTTATTGGTTGACTCTTACATATTAATTTAACCCATTTCTATTAATCTGTGTATTGCTACATGGCTGTGGCTTACTGGCTAAAGTTCCTGTGTCCATCTCTGGCTGGGCTACATAGTTTCTCTCTGATTCCGCCTCCTTTCTCCCAGCATTCAGTTTAGTCTTCCCCACCTAGCTCTGTTCTACCCTATTAGGCCAAGCCAGTTTCTTTCTTTATTAACCAATAAAAGCAACACATAGACAGAAAGACCTTCCACACCAATTTAATGCCTTGACAATTGTTGCATAATTAAAAAAAATTTAAGCATGACACGTTTTGTTTTTAAACCATGAAAGTATTATGGAGGATGGAATCATAATCCTTATGGTAAATCTTCACTGTGTTCCTAAGAACATAAAGCATTAAGCAGCTGTCTCTATGCCTCCAGCTTGTGGCGGGGCTGCTGAGCATTTAAACTGTCTGCATAGATGCTTTTCTTTACCCTCAGAATCCGGCAAGCCATGTGGAGTGTGCTGCTGCTGAATCTACTGTGTCTGTCCTGCATATATTCGGATTTAAGAATTCCCAGCCCAATTCACTCTCTTCCTTCATAGGACCAAAGCTGCCAAGTTTCTGGGCTGGATCACAGAAGGTCCAGCCAGGAATGGCCTTGCCTTCCACCCTAACTGGTCTTCTCCCTTCTGGGTCCTTTTTTGTTTCTAGAACACACTAAGGTCCTTTGTAGTTAAGGTTTTGTTATATGCTAGTTCTCTGTTAGGAGGGTCCTTTTTGGATAACCTAAAACAAGTTTTCCTCTTACTTTACCTGTTTCACGAAATGTTCATGTCAGTTCTCAGGTGACTTGCTTGTCTGCTTGGCTTTCTGTTCCTCTCTTGTGGGGTAGGACTCTAGAAGGGCAGAAACCAGATTGCATATACTGCTGCTAGTAAGTATTTATTGGATTAGTGTTTAAGACACATGGATCATAATTCTTTTAAGTGGTTATTTGGTATGTCATTTCAATCACTGTACTGTTTATGTTTTAGTCCTTTGTTGAGGTTCATTAAATTGTTTTCCAGATGTTTTATCTCTCAAAACATCACAGTTGAAAATAATAAATTCTTTGTAAGTTTTTGTTCATGCACGTGAGGGAGGCATCCATAGTACAACTCTCTACAAGCAAAATCAGTAGATGAAGAGAGATAGGCTCTCGAAGTCTGATAAGTGCCAGCAGCTATTTGCACAGAGGTTATGTGCTTGCTTTGACACTGCAGTATGAAGTGCTGCTTAAACTTACACCTGTGGTCACACTTTGGTCTGCTGGATCCCCAGCTGGATCTCCTGTGTAACTTCTACTGCTGGTGCGATGGCTAAGGTGGTGTGTTGTATATATTTCTTTACATTTATTTTTTTCTGAAGTTAATCTTCTGTTTTTCTGACTGATTATCGAGTTTGTCTAAGTTTTATTTAATGTTTTATTCTACTCATAACCCTGTAAGGAGGTCCTGTAGTGTTATATGTTAGTATCATAGACTTAGACGCTTTTAGAGTCTTTATCTTTTCCAATTTAACTTTGTGTAGCCCATAAATAACTAAATGTGCTAATTGCGCTTAGTAGTTTTTAAAACAATAGTAGTGTTTTATAATGTCTAGTACATAATAGATCTTCAATGGTTTTTTTTTTGCCTCAATGAATGACAAATGAAAATTTAATTTTTAAGGCAATTTGGTTTTATCTGAACATTCATGTTCCAGAAACTGATTTTCATAGTGGGAAAATTTAAACATATACCTTAGTGAAAAAGCTAAGATGGTTTTGTGGCATATGAGGGATTGGGGGAGGTTTTGCTGTGTATAAATAAAATCTCTTTACATGTAAAACACAACACAAGTGTGTATCATGTGCATATATAAATACCTGACAAAGTAGAAGAAATGGGTACTGTGCCTAAACCTTCCCTGTTGGCTTTCCCTGGATTCCAAGATTTTAGTCTGTAATGTGATTTCTCTGAGACTGTCTTTGGCAAATAGACCATTCCACACGGAATGAAATGTTCAAAGTCTCCTCCTAGTTGATTGTAATCCCGTCCTCATCAGCCCTCACTCTTCCTGTATTTTGTTCAAGAGGCCCTAATTGTTCGCCTTTGGCAGGTTTAACACTTCCTGAGGAGAGGCCGTTAAAGCAAGTATTCTCCAATAACTGTCACTGGTGGGAACAAAGAACCTCCCAACTCAGTGTGTGGAAACCATGAACATTCCTAAATGACCCTTCGTAGATTTTTATCCTTTTAAGCTAAAATTTGGAGAATGTAGGATCGGTGCAAATAGCAAGGTGTAGGAAGGCAGTAAACCCTGTTTTTTTTGTGGTGGGGGTGGGGCGAGGAAGAGATTTATCTCTGACTTGAAAACAATTGTTATTTGGAAAATCTCATTAGCAGATGTGACTGCTTGGAGTAAAAAAGACTTAAAACTGATGTCGTTTTCAGGGCTGCTTTGAACTTAACAAGCACCTATTTGTGGGGCAGACTGGCTAATGAAAGGAAATTAAATTTTTCTGACAACTTCCCCTGCCAGCCTCCTTATTCAGGGATGTTGTTGGGCACTGAAGACTTTTAAGGAAGAATTTTTCTTTTCTTTTTCTCTCCTTTCTTTCTTTTTTTCTTTCTTTCTAAAAAAAAATGGGCATAAATGAACCAGTTATTTCCCCCAGTCCTCATTGAGGGAGAATTCTGTTGTGATTGCTCTTCATTTTAAATGTAATTTAAAAGCTTTAAAAAAAAATTGCCAGGTTTCACTTGACTGTTTTGAAGATGTGTAAAAATTTCTGCGTGCTTATCAACTGGTGGTTTTAGAACATGGCTGTTAGCTCATATTGTGTCACTGGATTACAACAATTGATTGAATTGAGAAAGTAGCTTGAAGTTCAGAATTCTCTTTATCGTTACATGGAAAATGTGTCCATGGAGTTTGTACAGCGCGTGTCAGGATCATGGTAGATGAGTGGCTTAGACCAGGGCAGGTTTTAGATGCTTAGGGTTTCAAGTGTTTGTTCATAGAATTTAAGGTTTTAATTTATGAACCTAGCTATAACTGTAAGCATAAAATATGTACCTGAAGAAAAGGGTAAAAAATTAAGAAAACATAATGGAAATCACAGAGGTTTTTTTGTTTTGTTTTTAAAAAAAATTGGTAATTCTTATGAGTACTGGACATTTACTTATTCCTAGAAAATCGATTGAGCTCCTCCCAAACAATAGACAGTCAACTCCCCCTGCTGACAGAATCTAGGAAAACACGAAGTGTAAATAGACAAGCAGGCTGCAGACAAGCTTTAATGATCTGATTTATGACGGAGTATTGATTGTAAAAATCTAAATTCTGCCGTTAAATTCCGGCAACTGCACCAAATCATTGGCAATTCTGGTCATGTTTCCTGCCAGCTCATTTCAAACCGCTTTGAGTTTCTTAATATAATAACGACGAGGGAGAATTTACATTCTACTTATGGTATTAATTTTACATTTCTCTGAATGAAAAGGGTTAGAAGGTTGTAAAATTGAACATTAAATGAATCAGAGGAGACAGTAGTGCAATATATGACTGCCCTAAAGACATTGTGCAATGCCTCATGGGATTAATGTTGAGTCTCATTTCCTGCCTTTACAGGATGCAGATGAAGCTGTCAGAATTGCAAGGGAAATTGGTAAGTCCTTAAATTAACTTTGGGGGTGTTTCTGTGTCTTTCAGCAGATACGGTTGAGCAAACATGTAATAAGTAATTCCCATAGAGCAAATAATATTTTAATAGTTTTCAGTTTCTGATTACTAGTGGCTCTGGAAGAATTTATCAGTTGAATTACCATATTCTATTATTAAAGTAGGATTTGTAGTCATTTGATTTTAGCTCTAGCTCTTTCATAAGATGAAATCACTAACTAATTAAAACAAGCAACTGTCCGGAGACTGCTGAAAATTGGACACAGTGTATTTGTATATGAGGGACTGAGCGCTGTGTCAATGTGCAGGACATAAACAGGCATGTGTCAAATTAAAATGTGCTTGTCTGGCTTGTTCAAGCTTGTACCTTTTCCTAAAATGTTAAATGTCCACTTAATAATCTTGCTAGGAAGGATACAATAGGAAGTGAGAGGCGAGAACGGAGTATTCTGAACTGGAATGAGAAGACTGAGGGACATTTTAAGGCGGTTGTTTATTACATTTCAAGTATATTCCTTGTGCTCATGAACATAATTGTATTGCAGAGTTCGCTAATAGAAAAACTAGGAAAAGAAAGCAAGCATTGAAAAATGATAACTTTGAGTCAGATCAGTACTTGTTCACGTCGGAGGGAAAGCTGTAGATAGGCAAGGGGCACCAGACGCTACCAGCACTCAGAGACTAATACAGCATCTTAGCATTGCTGTGCCTCCTAGCCCAAAAAGCACTCCACATACTAATATTTTTATAGCCATGTCTTCCCACTGTGGTTCATTACTTAGAATTTTTGTCTATGGTGGGAGAGCATTTGATTTATATAAAATTTATAGAGTCATGATATGTAGAAACATTGGTCCAAGGTGATCATGGAATTAATATATTCTTGCAAATGGGACAAGCTAGCATAGAGTTCTTCAGTATAATGTTCTCTCTAAGCAATCAACTGCCTACACATAGAATTCTTTTGTGGTTGGAAAAGGTTTTTGGCTTATTGTATCTTGTTTTTGTTGGGTATGGCAAAATTTATTTTGGTTTTGCTCATTATTAAGTGTTCTTTGTTATTTATTTGCTTTGGAAAACTGTCTTGGATTTAAGACCAGTATACATAAGATAATATTTTATCTGTTGACAACATCTCTTATTGATTGCTTCTTCAAAATTGCCAATGTGTTAGAAGCCTTTCAGAACTAATTTCACAGTAAGACTTGGTAGGTTGCATAAAGCTGCTGTCTGCGGGTTAAATCATTGGTATCCGCCATTCCCCAAGAAGCATTTGACTGGCTTCTGAGACTTTCATAAAGTAGTTTAGTTTTATTCATATACTTTCAAACTTGAAAAGGCCTCTTTTTCAGTTACAGTTTAGGTATGACTACCTATCCAACCATCAATGGTAATATTATTTTGTAACAGACAATATGTAATATTATTATTATAATGTTTAGAGGGATTTTGGAAAAACAAAAAGAGCTTAGAGGGTGACCTAGAACTGCATGCCTGTGCCGGGCCGTGAATCCCACATCCACTCAAGAGCCTTTGCTCTTGTCCACCTTTGCTCATAACCTGTGACTTCTCAGCAAAACGGTTGACCATAGTCTCTTAGCTCCTCAGTATTTGGAAGCTCGTCTTCAGTGTCCTCTCCTCTGAGGTCATCTGAATTACGTTCAGACTTCTTTCCTTCATGCTTGGGTGGGTCCTTAGTGATTCCTTCCTCTTCTGTACGTTTCTTCTAATTCTTGCCTTGCTCCCTCTCATTTGGGAAGAACGTGTTTGCAGTCATGGCATTAAATAGAAGCTGTAGTGTCCTGAGTAGACTGGAAGGGAGAAAAGCCATCAGATTGGAAGTGAAATGAAACACAGTAAAGAGTTGAGGCATCAGCTTTGAAAGGCTTCGGGAATTTCCCAGAGAACCCTTCCAAATCACCCAGAAACCTCCCATGAAACCCTTTGCTTCAAGAGCTATCTTCCAGAATCAGTTACACAGTATTCAGGTGTGTGTGTGTGTGTATGTGTGTGTACATCTGGGTGCATCATTTGGTGATGTGTCAGGGTTTTTTTTACTATTGTTGAGGTATATTATATTTCCATTATGATTTGGATGGCCATTGTAAATTGTAAGTTCTCTTAAGAGTTAAAGGAGACATTGAGTCCATGGGGTGAATGTATACACACACACACACACATACACACACATATCAAGGGAATTATAAACATATCTTTGAACTTTTTTTTATTAGTTTCTAACTTTTCATGTGTGATTCGTGTTCATAGATTCTTTCTGTTTTCTTTCTCTTCTTCTGTGTTGCTGGGGAAGCAAGGCCTGGCCTGGGCCTTACATTGCAAGACCTACACCCTGCCACAGGGCTGTGTACGCTCCGGCCTGTTCATAGATTGTAGTCTTACCTCTTTTTGTGCTCTGTGGTGAAAATTAAAGTTTTATGTGCGCTCCCTCTCTCAAGTTTGTATTTCTTTTCTGGAAGCATCTATATGCTGCTGTAACTGGAAAGTAATTATTGGACACTGTATTATTATTATGACTGTATCTACAATTTTGGAATGTTTTCCACATGCCATCTACTTTGGAAATGCTGTTTCTTTTTTATTAAAGTTTTTATTATAATTGCAACTCAGATTTTATAATTTTTAGAGGTAAGTTCTCCCCTTTTTCATATGTATGTATTATACATTATTAGAAATACTATTTCTAATGCCAGTTCTTGGACTTAATTACTTTTTTTTTACATTTATGGAAAACTAAGGAATAGATTGGTCATTTGCTCAGTGTCAGTATTCTTTTGGTTTAAGGTTAAGTTTGTTTGGTTCAAAGACCATGCTTTTCATTATAGTTTGGCTAACTCACTGTGATTTGTGGATGGCCACTGACAGCTGAGTGACTGCAGCTCTGTGAAAGACTGCAGGTGCTTCAGCCTGCTGTATCTGGAATTAAAGAATGAGATAGTCCTGCTGATTGGCAGGGTGAGCGATGGTCCTATCACAGTTCTGTAGATTTGTTTGTTAAATGCTTTGCCTCCCTTATTCACACCCTTTTGTTGTTGTTTTACCTGTGGCTTCAGGGTTTAGAGATGGGGGTGTCACTCTCTGTTCTCTAGTTGTCTTCAGCTCTAATGGGAGGCCACAGTGGTCAGTGAGCCGCCCCCCCCCCCCCCCACCATGCTGAGCCTCAGTCATGTTGGCTTTGTTGACTGCCCAGATTTCAGGGCCTCAGAGGAAGAGACAGGAGTCTGGAGAACTTCCTCGTGTCCTGGCCTGGGTGACTCCTCGGAATCTTTCTTATCTCCACTGTGTATCGCATCCTCTCTGGGATTTGCCCCAGTATGAGCTCAGTCACTGTCTTCTGCTGCAAACCACGCTCTGCAGGGCACTCACACCAGTTACAGGCTGCATTCTTAACTTTCCACAGCTCTTTATCGCGAAAATCATTCAGCATTTTTGAAAGAATTTTGCAGTACATAGTATATACTCAACACCAAGATCCACTATAAACATTTGACTAGATTTTCTTACTTGTCAAATGCTAATCCATTTTACTTAAAAAAATATCGTGTGTGCGTGGTGTCATGTGTTTGTGTATGTGTATGTGCCCACACACATTCATTTGTAAGTATGCAGTTTTTCCCCTGTGGGTACTAGGGATTGAACTTAGGTCATCAGGCTCGGAGAGCAAGCATTGTTAGCTACAAATACGCCGGCTCACCTGCCCCTATCTTATTTTTATTGTTAATGTAAATTTCATATGCTGTTACAGGTCTCACTAGCTATTCCAACATGTAAGTCATTAACTGAATTCAGTATTTGTGTAGCATTTTACTTTTGCATATAATAATGTGAACATATGTTTTATGTATTGATGACTTTGACATATGTATATATCTATGTAACTCCAAGCTGTACAGAGTTCAAGCCTATAGTATTCTTTCGTTGCTTTTTCTATGTCAGTCTGACTCCCAGCAGGACCCCAGAGGTAATCACTTCTAACTATTAAGTAACTATCAAAAGGAGTGAAAATCAGCTTGTAAAGAATTATTCAAAGGG
Organism: Ondatra zibethicus; assembly: GCA_004026605.1. Lineage (NCBI taxonomy): Eukaryota > Metazoa > Chordata > Mammalia > Rodentia > Cricetidae > Ondatra > Ondatra zibethicus. The sequence goes on along the minus strand of PVIU01002362.1, from coordinate 76,003 downwards.
AACAAAATCAAATTGGGCCATGTCTCCCAGTGCTGTCCTGACTCCGCAGTGCTGCTGGGTTTATCTTCATGCACTGTCCTTTGTTTAACGTGGCAGGGAATTTCCTGCGGGAAGTGTATTCTTTAGAAAACACTAAATTACATTTTATTGGTTGTGCATGTGTGCTTATGTCTATGCAAGGGACAACTTGTAGGACTTGTTTTCTCCTTGCACCATGTGGGTACAAGGATTGGACTTGGCTTATCAGGCTTGGAGGAAGCAACTTTACCTGCTGAGCCATCTGGTTGGTTCAGGAGGTAAGTTCTATTTTTCTTTCTTTATAAGTGGTTATTTTATCTTCACTGAGTTCCTATTATGGTAGAGTTGACTCTTAGTCGGAAACACTGACTTTCCGACAGTGTTTATAAAACAAGTAGCTTTCCAGTATCTGTTAATGTACTGATCATCAGTTCTTCCAGTGTAGATGAAAGCTTCTGTCTCACCCAGTCCTGTAGCCATTCAGTCCCAAAGAAACAGAGGCTTATATTAAAAAATTATCAACTGTTCATCCTGTTAGCCCAGGCTTACTATTAACTAGCTCTTACAACTTAAATTAACCCATAATTCTTGTGTATTTTTGTCCACATGCTTAGTACCTTTTCTCAGTAAGGCATTCTCATCGTGCTCCCTCTCTGTCTGTCTGGTGACTGACTCTGCCTTTCCTCTTCTAGTCTGGTTATCCTGCCTATATTTCCTGCCTGGCTACTAGCCAATCAGCATTTTATTAAACCAATACAATTGACAAATCTTTCAGAGTACAAGAGCATTATCTCACAGCATTTCAGGGTACCCTTGTGGTCATTAGGTAAGGTAAACGGAAGTATTTAGTAAGATACAAATATAAAGGAATATTTTATTGAGCCTTTCTTCCTTTCTGCTAAGCAATGACCTTGGCTTCATGTGATTCTGAAGCTTGCATGTGGTGTTTGTGTTTCATGTTGGTCTTCGGAGCCCTCCTGAGTTTCCAAGTGGGCCGCACAACTTCATTCTGGCTCTTCATTTGCCTTGCTCATTCTTCCTTGACTCCCCTCCCAATTTCCTTTTGGTGTGCTATGGTATTTTAAAAAGTAGTTCAAGTTGTTCATACAGAAGAACTAATTATCAGTGTTTAAGAGAAAAATATTTAGCTAATCTTAAAAGCCTTTGTTTTCTTTATTTCATGCTGTTTAGTATTTTTTTTTTTACATTAATGCCTGGTTAAAGTTATACTGAAGAAATCTCTGGAAAAAAGATAATTTATGCTTTCTTCCTGATCTTGCATCTGGATAATTTGGTAATTTAATCTTCAATGAAAGATATATTTGTGATCTAAGATTTAATTAAAAATTCTTAAGAAAAATTATAATGTTAAAATATTCTTTGTGAAGTCTATTAATGAATTAGATGTTTGGTGCTGGGGATAAGTTCTGAGGGAGATTCCTGTAGCTAGTACAAGGCTTTGGATGTAGCTTCTAGTGCACATACATCACACTCACAATCACACACTCTCTTTTTCTCTCACTCACTCTCACTCTCTCTCTCACACACACACTCTCTCTCTCACACACACACACTCTCACCCTCTCTCTCACACACACACATATACACACACACCCAGAGATGTCTCTACTTCTCTACTGAAGCACAGCAGTTGTGTGAGTTTAGAATGACACTCCTGTGAGATGAAAATGTGCGTTCTGTGGCCATTTTTCTCTCTTGCCCTCAGCTGGGTTACTGATATTTTCCTGTGTAACTGCTCAGGTTCTGTTTGTTTTAGCATTGCATTTGCTTTGTCTCTTTTGTTTCAATCTTTCATTTCTTCCTCTCTTCTTTGTTCATTTTTGCATGCCTCCCTTTCCTTCCTTTTCCTGTTTCTCTGCTGCAGAGAGACTGTGTAGTATTCTGGTAGTAATGTGGAAACACATTGGTTTGTGTTTGGAGACGTACAGTCTGTGAATATCTGCTTTAATCTATACACTCCAGTGCATTGATTTCTGGTTCCTGTAGCTGAGTTAGGTCTACCAGCTTTTATTTGCCCACGCTGTGGGAGATAGGCCAACTAAGTCACTTTTCTGTAATGTCTACTCACTTTTGTCTGCCAAATTACTACTGTTCTGTACAGGTTTATTGTACTTTATAACATTTTGATTATATCTTTACATGCACAATATTGATTAATTCTTATTTAAACTAAACACACTTAAAATGTTATAATTAATACTTATTGTTAATAAATAGGTAAATTAAACATTATGTTTAATATTAAAATCTCATTTAATACACTAGCTGTACATATTTATAACTGTATTATTAATCAAAATTGTTTTTATTAAAAATATAAATATATCAATACATAGTTATTTCTTTACATTTAAGTTCAACTAAGGAAAGACAAAAATATGCTGTGTTCACTCTATTTCTTTCAATCATTTTTCCATTTGGGAAACTCACAGTTCTTTTCTAAGGGAACAGTAGGAGTATATTTTGCCTCTATGTTCATTGTAAAGTGGTTCTTTAGTTTTCTTTCTTTCTTTATGGTGTGTGTGTGTGTGTGTGTGTGTGTGAGAGAGAGAGAGAGAGAGAGAGAGAGAGAGAGAGAGAGTGAGAGAGAAGAGAGAGAGAGTGAATCTCACTCTGTAATGTAGGCTGGCCTGTAGTCAGAAGATAGACCAGACTGGCCTTGAACTCACAGAGGTCTGTCTGCCTCTCTCCTGAGTGCTGGGGTTGAGGCATGTGCTATTATGCCCAGCCCAATTCTTTGTTTTATTGGAATCTGTAGTATTTCCCCTTTCATTTTTAGTTAATTTGAATCTTTTCTTTCTTTTGGTTAGTTTGATTATGAATTTGCTAATTTTATTTTTTCCCAATGCCAACTCTGTTATTGAGGCTGTGCACCCTTTAGTCTCCTCTCTACTCCATTCGTTCCCACCCTGATCTTTATTACTTCTTGCCTTCTACTGCTTTTCGATTCGGATTCTTGTTTTTCTAGTCCTTGAGGTGTGTCATTAGGTTAAGATTTATACAATTTGAATCTAAAAATCACCTGTAAATTCAGAGGAGATTTGTGGGACTTCCTCAGCTGTGCCCCAAAAGTTCTACTAAATTGTATTTTATTTTCATTTGATTCTAGAAATGTCTGAATGTTTCTTCCTGATTTCTTTAGTGACTGAAGGATTTATTGCTCAGTTTCCATGAATTTGTGTGGTTTCTATAGATTTTCTTACTACTAATTTATAGTTTTATCACACTGATCTTATAATACAGAGTGATGCTTCATTTGTTTTTGCTAAGTCTTGATTTGATGCTGAGAATGTAGTCTGTTTTACAGAAGATTCCATAGGCTACTGAGACGAATGTACATCCTGTTTCTATTAGCTGGAATATTCTGTATTCATCTGTTTAGCTCATTTGATCTGTGGTGTGTTTATATCTGAGTTTTCTTTGTTGAGCTCTAATTTTGATGGCTTAGAGGTGAGAGTAAGGTATTGAAGTAAGTCATTACTACTGTAAAAGTACCTATCCAATTTTTATGTTTGTTAATGCTTGTTTGTGAAATTGGGAAATATACCTGTGTTTGGTATATATATGTTTACAGTAGTGGTTCTTCTTGATTAAGTAATTCCTTTTATTAGCATACGGTAACGTTCCTTATCTATTTCTTCCTAGTTTTGATTGCAAGTTTTCTTTATCAGGTATCAGAGTAGCTATGCCACCTTGTTTTTGAGGTTTTTTTTTTTTTTTTTTTCAAGACAGGGTTTCTCTGTAGCTTTGGAGCCTTTCCTGGAACTAGCTCTTGTAGACCAGGCTGGCCTTGAACTCACGGAGATCTGCCTGCCTCTGCCTCCTGAGTGCTGGGATTAAAGGTGTACACCACCACCGCCCGACCTTGTTTTCGAGTTCTGTGCATTAGTGATAGAATTCTTTTTATCCTTTGACTCTCAGTCTTTGGTGGAATCTTTATCAGTAAAGCATGTTTCTTGGAAACAATAGAAAGCTGAATCTAGTTTTCTAGTCAGCCAGTCTGTGTCTTTTACATGATGAGATGATACCATTTATATTTAAAGTTTTATTGAGAGGTGTTAACTAATTTCTATGATTTTGTTGGTTGAGTGGATTATAGTTTGTTCTTTACTTTCTCCTCTTAGTGTTAAGGGCTTTGCTGGTTTCATGGGTTGGGTAATGGATTCTTTACAACTCTCCTTTGCTTAGCTGTTCGTCCCAAGAAGTTATTTTGTCTTGTGCTCTTGTGGTTGGAACTGTTTCTTCTTTCTTTTTGTGTAGTATTCGAAGCATCTTCTGCAGCATTTGCTTGGTTACCTTCAACTGCTTCAGTGTATGCTTGTCTTGAAATGTCCTGCTTCTTTATCAAGGTTAAAAAATGGCATCACTATGAGTAAATCGAGAGCATGGGGACCTTGGGGGGAGGGTTGAAGGTGGGAGAGCAGAGGTAGGAAGGGAGCAGAGAAAAATGTAGAGCTCAATAAAAATCAATAAAGAAAAACAAATTTACATTTCAAATAAAAATAGCATGACTAGATAATAGCAATCTCGGTTGGTGGTTATTTATTTTCAGAGCCTAATATTTGTTGTCCACTACATTTCTGGCATTGAGGGTTACTACCGAGAGAACCAAGGCTCATTTGTGTTCTTGCCAAGATTGCCCCTTTAAAGCTTATGATATTGTTTCTTTGTTTTATATTTTGTAATTGTGTATAATATGTTGTAGAAAGGTTCTTTGGCTGTGTTCATTTGAAGTACTAAGTGGCTATTTTACATCTGAATGTTGGCAGGCTTTTACTATATGGCTGTGGCTGGTCTGGATCTCATCATGTATACCAGGCTGCCCTGCTTCTGCCTCTCTAGTGCTGAGTTAAATGGTGTCTTCTACCATGCTCAGATGAATGTCTAATATTTTTCTTCTGTTATTTCATACATTTAGTGTTTATCTCAGCCCTTCTTTTATCATGTGGATGGTCAGGTCTATGCTTTTGATAAGTTCTTGGATATAATGGATATATTCATTTATTTTGTTTTTCTTATTGATTTAGCATTTTGTCAGTCTTATCTTCTATTCCTGATATTTTTTCTTCTGTTTAGTTTTGTTTATTGGTAATAGTGTTTATCCACAGTCCTCTTTTAAAACTTATTCATCTAAGTTTTAATTTTCATAATTAAACATAATGGTGTTTTGTTTCTGCAAATATCATAGTTTGCCTCTTAAAGTTTTCTTCTATGTTGCTGAATTAAAAACAAACAAACAAACTACACTTCTGTCTTAGTTAGGGTTTTATTGCTGTGAAGAGACACCATGACCATAGCAACTCTTATAAAGGAAAACATTTCACTGGGGCTGGCTTACAGTTCAGAGATTTAGTCCATTACCATCATGGCAGGAAGCACAGTGGCACGCAGGGAGACGTGGTGTTGGAGAGGGAGCAGAGAGTTCTACATCTGGATTATAGGCAGCAGAAAGAGAGAGAGAGCCACTGGACCTGGCTTGAGCTTCTGAAACCCAAAGCCTATCCCCAGTGACACACTTCTTCCAACAAGGTCACACCTTCTAATCCTTTCAAATGATGCCACTCCCTGTGAGCCTGTGGGGGCCCTTTTCATTCAGACACCAAGGCTGCTGATTTCACTATCTGCTTTGCTGACTTTTCCTCTGTGTTGCTGTCTACCTAGGTCCACATTTAATTCATTTGCTTGTTTTCAGTCCTCTGTGGTGTCATTGACCATTTTTACAAGATAACTTTTGAAAACTCTGTCTAGTGTTGTACCTACCTGTTCCTGCATCTTTGAATTTGGTAGTTTGGGCCAGTCACGTGCCTTGCTTCTTATGCCTCCTTAATTTCTATGTTTGGTTCACTATTTTGGTTTTGGGAGGAATCTCCTTAAAGCAGTCTGATCTTTTTGGTTTAGTTTTTGCTTTCCAAGACAGGGTCCATCTGTGTATCCCTGACTTTGCCGACCAGGCTGACCTTGAAATGGTGGGTAATCTTTGTTTCCCTTCCCTGATAAGCACATGTTCCATACCCACAGAACAGATTACTTTTGAAGGCTCAATTCTTAGTTTACTTTTAAAAGTGGCATGTTTCCTATTTGTGTCAATGAGCTATGCAGCTGACACAGGCTTCTCTTTGCTTCTCTGCATGGTACAACTCCTTTTTGCTCTTTGCCTGGTATTGCTTCATTTCCTTCATGAATTTACAGTACATGTTCTCCACTATTCTCTTTAGGATAAAATCCCCATTTCCTTATTCTATCTCTGTCCTCCATTGGCTCACACAGAGGCAGCCTCTAGATTGTCTTACCTAGAGGTTCAAGTCATGGTCAAATAAGGAGATTTACTGTAGTACCTTATCCTCCAGCAGGGCCTGGGTAGGCAGTAATGGACAAGCAGAGAACACATGCGTGCTGGCTGCCTCGTAGTCCAAATTTGGTACTGGAGTCCTGGAGCTCCCTGCAGAGTGGCGGAGAATTCAACACTGGACCTGGTATCAGTAGGGACATGGTCAGCGGCCACAGACTCATGCAGGACAAGGAAGCGAAGGTGGCAGCTCACACTGCTTTCTTCTGGACCTGTAGGCTTCTCTCTGGAGTGCAGTCCCTACCTAAGGCACTGCTTCTCCCTCACAGACAGCCCCAACGGTGTGTCTTAGCCTGCTTCCAAATCTGTCAAGTGAAGATCAAGAATTAGTCTTCAAAAATGTCACAAAGAGCATCCCTTCCCCCACAGCAAAAATAAACCAACTCTTAAGAATGGGCAGATTAACTGTTTTACGTTAAGTGAACATAAAACAATCTGCAAAATGTAGCATATAACACTCAATTTCACTGTAATTCTAACACAAGACTTTCACCAGGGGATTTCCTTCCTGTCTGGATCTCTTTTGTTAAGGCTTTTGTTTTCTCCCCTGAGCTCCATTGTCCATTCTAGAGACCTCTTCTCCCTGCAGTATCTTTTCTTTCTTTTCACTTTGAGCCTTTCTGTAGGAAACAAAGCCCTTTGTAGGTTTCCCAGCTGTTTTAGAAGATGGCTTTTCCCACCCTCCAGTCTTATTTCACTTGGTGAGATTACTGCTCAGTACTGCTAAAGTTGGAACCGGACATTTCCCAAGAAATATTTTGATTTTGTTTTCTTTTTACTTTCCCTTCTCCATTAGTTTTTAGAGCCTATGAAAATTCAGTATAAGAGACTAAAGTTAAAACTCTATGTAATTTAGAAATGAATTACAAATACTGTATCATTTAGGTATTTTATCAGTTTTCAAGGTGTCTGGTTTTGCCTGCCCTTCTCCCATTTGCTGGGAGAGTCTCATTATTTATCTTGTCCTATGTGGGTAAACACCTTATTATCAGCTGCCCAAGAAAGATGGTTCTTTGTGTAGTTGGCACCTGTACCTGAAGGGAAAGTTTCAAAGCTCTAGACTTTTCCTTATCTTCTGATTCCAACATGTGGTGACTCAAACTCTAGAACAAACAAGTCTTTGTCTTTCTCTTTTGTGATAGGGCTACATCCAAATCACAGCTGTCTGTCACTGGGGCTCCTACAAAGACCTTCCAATCAGCAGCCCAGTGCTGCTGTAAAGCCGCTGGAGTGACCTTAGACCGCGCTGCCAGCTGACTTCCTTCCCTACAGAACTCTACAGCTGTCCTTCTACTAGGACATTTGCCTTTGCCCAGGCTCAACTCTTAGCATTTAAATTCACTTACGATATCAATTTGTTTAGGGAACTCCTAAGGGAAGGAAGGGAAAACAGGCTGTTCTGAGTGGCATGCTTCTCTGTTGTCATGTGTACCTGAGTGCGCGTGGCTCACAAGTAGACACTATGTAGATTTCTGTTGTGAAGTTTCATTTACCCATAACTGTGCAGAGGGGAAATGAGGACTAGAGGCTGTGCTGCAGCTGGAGTGTTGAGGAGGTCCCTGGTGTCTGTCCCAGATGCATCCAGTGGGAAGTCTGCAAAGGCGAGGAGAACAAGGAGGGGCACGGTGTGGCATCCCAGAACCAGGACGGTGGGGTAGACTCAGGCTGACCCGAGCTGTGTAGGGAGTTCTAAGTCAGCATGGCTACATGGTCAGGTCCTGTCTCAGCAAGCAAGCAAGCAAACCCAAAAGATTGTTGTTGTTGTTGGTGGTGGTGGTGTGTGTCTGCCTGTCTGTCTGTGTCTGTATCTGTGTGTGTCTGTGAAGCATGTATGCCTGTATATTTAGAAATGTAAAATTGGAAGTGACCTCTTAGTATCAGAAGGGAGATTGCCTCCTTTATTGCCTCAGAAACTTTGTATTTGTTGTGATGAGGAAGGTGGTTCTGTTTCAAACAAATGTCAACTGAAGGATATAAAAATTAAACAGATACATTACAGACAAAAGCCAAACCCAGGAGGGAGTTCTTTACTGGAGTAAGAAATAAGAGATTGTTCATTGAAACTCATGTCTTGACTATGTAACTGAGAGTTGGCAATGGCTATCATTCTTGTTGGTAATTCCTAATTTTTTCAGTAATATTGACGTTCACTAAATCCATATTTTTTTTAACCACTTCTAGCTCTAGGCATTGCATGACTTAACTTAGCTGGAATGGCTGGACACACTGAGATGACAGGAGAGGAGCTAGGCTGTTTTATTTTTTTAATCATCTGTATGGAATGGTTTTCTTCATGGGTTGATGTCACCTGACATATAATGACTTATCTAGCACCACAAATTGAGTGCAAGTCCTTTATATTATTTCAGAGTGTAGCCCAGAGTTAATGTCACCAACTTCTGCCAGTTTTCCCTCTCCTTTTTATTATTTTCTTTCCAAAATTAATTAATTTTTATTCGTGTGTATGCTTGTGTGAATTTATGTGTGCAAGAGACTTTGGAGACTGGAAGAGGGCGTTGGATTCCCTGGAACTGGAGTTATGATATTTGTGTAGCCTGATGTAGGCTCTGGGCGTGGAACCCAGGTCTTCTCAGAAGCCACATGTTCTCAGCAGCGGAATTGGCTCTGCAGCTCCTCCCAGTCTTTTCATATTCACCTTTTTATATTTTTATCAGAGACTCTTGACTTCCTGGGTTGCAGGTATTCATAGATCTAAGCAGAGAGAGCTTTGGGTAAGAATGACTTATTATCTTATTTCCAAACTCACAAATGACTGCATAGTTGAGGATCAGTAGTGAACGGCTGAGAAGACTGCAGATTTCACAGTCTTCAGGGATGTGAAATGGAGGCGGGATGGAGGGAGAATGCTCCCTCACCTCTTGGTTTCCTGTTGCAAGAATGATAAGTGTAGATGAAACTGGTAAACATGCTCTTTCGGGGGAGTGGTGATGGGTCATTTGTCTATAAAAAGACCATAAGTTGTTGTTGATAGGGTTTTGTAGGCATGCCAGTTTTGAGTTTTTATATCACACTTTTTCACTTCTCCAAAGTAGACTTACATTTTAAAAAACTTTTTCTTCGTAGATTCTCATGGTGGCTGTAGCACTGAATGAGACAAGTGCTGGCCTCCCTGCTTGCCCACTGTGAGAGTGACCACCATGCATGATCCCAGGGAGGGGCCAGCATGCGAACATGCGAAATCTTCTTCACTGGCCACCTGTGTCCCTGCTGTAGTCTGTACTTCCACTAAATTGCTTCTGCCGTTTCATAAAACTTCCCTTGTGCCCAGACCTATGTCCTGTTTCTGTAGCTCTTATTCCAGAGCATTCAAAGATTGTAGTGTTTCATTGTGTCACCTAGTGACCCTTCTGTAGTACTGTCCTTAATTTCCCCTTCCCTGCCTTCCTCTGGTCCTTTGCTCTTTAGATTTCCAAGGATGAAATTATCTGGGCCTCTCGTTTTTTCCGTCTTGGATTATAAGGCCCCCAACGCACTGCACTTGTGTTGTTTTCAAAATGCTGCCCCATATAAGCAGAGCAAAGATATTTTAACGGGTTTAATTATGAAATACTGAAGAAGCAAGTGCCACTTTAACTAAACCAATGATGCGGTTTTGTGTGTTGGGGTCAAAGGTCTGTGACATTTGGTCCCTTTCTTCCTTTTCCTGTAAGGGTCCTACAGCTTGAGCTGAATGCTGGAGCAGAATCACAGGCCGGGAAGGGGCCTGTTTGGCTCCCTGAGGAGAGACAGTAACAGATGGAACTACTTGTGTGACTATTTCCACTGAGTTTCCAGAGAACCTTTAAAGAAGGAAACTGACTTTCTTTTTTTGGTTTATTTTTATTTTGAGACAGGATCTGACTGCATATCCCTGTCTGTCCTGGAACTCACTCCGCAGACCAGGCTGGCCTTGAACTCACAGAGATCCACCTGTCTCTGCCCCCCTGCAGAGACTGGCTTTTGCATGTGTAGTGCAAAAGACTGTGGAATGATAACAGGGCTTTATCTCATGACAACCTGTTGAATGTATAGAGGTGCAGAAGTAGCGTCTGTCTGCATTGTTAGCATGATTGCTGGCTCTTCTGCTTTGCCCCTCAGCGCCATCCTGCCAATTATGCTGATAGCTGCTGCGGGCGTTCTCTGTGACCTCCATGTGAAAATACCCATGGTATTTGTATATGAAAGAGAAATCAATTTGTTATGCATGCAGGTGGCAGTTTTCAGAATCACAAATGTGTATGTGCACACGTGCACATGTGTGCATGTTGTGTAAACCACTTTTATCATTGGCTAGTTCATAGTATATTTCTGATTTTGGAATTGTGTGCCAAGTAATTTGATTTTTTTGTTTTGTTTGTTTGTTTAGCTTTTATTTCATTACTTGGGAAGTATATTTATTGATACAAACACTATTCTTTTAAAATGCTCATTCATTTAGATAGTAAGGTCATTACATTGGTAGTGTTTCTATAACTCTGAAGACAGGAACTTTTAAATAAATTATTGTCGTCTGTGTTCCTGAACATGTGGTCAGTTGTCATGTTCATACATCCACATGATCAAAGGCTGAGCATCTGTCTCCTTCTTCCCCGCTGCTAGGCTACCCTGTGATGATCAAGGCCTCCGCAGGTGGCGGTGGGAAAGGCATGCGCATCGCTTGGGATGACGAGGAGACCAGGTGAGAGGCTGCCTGAAGTACACTTTTGATGGAAATTGCAGTTACCAGAGTTTTATTAAACTGACAGGTAAACAGATAATGGAGTAATTACAGTGACCATCTAATCTTTACTTCTTGGATTGGAGAGAAATTGATGCTGTGCAGAAATCTTTCTTCTGCATATTTTGAAGGTAATTATCCTATTATGGAAAGGTTTTTAAAGAAAACTATATAGCTCAATAAAAACAGTTACAAAAAATAAAGACCACAACCTCCCGTGGGTGACAGCAGTAAGCGCACTCAGCGAGTTACCCAAAAATGAAATGACGTGAAGTGAGGAGTGGGCTGTGTTGAGGAGGCCTTAGGAGGAGATGGAAGGGAAAAAATTGGGGTAGATATTGTGTTCCATTTTATATGTGTGTGAACTTCTCAAGAATAAAAATAATTTAATATTAATAAAAATTTTTTATTTTACATTGGAAAGGGGTTTTGTTTTTATGATTTTTTTTAAATTTAGAGTTCTTCTGTTTTCTTTCCAGAAATCACTGCCATCTGGCCTTATAATTTACAGTGTGGTCTAAAGATTTGAACCAAGTTTACTTAATACCAATGTATAATTATTTTCATAATTTTTAGTGTGGAGGATGCTGTTTTTTTCTGAGTTTAAAATTGCTGTATGTCTTTTATATATAACGCATTCTGTTATAAATTTATAATACTTAATTTTTTTTACTAACTTTGGAAGTAAAAAAATAAATTGTGTTATTTAATAAAGATTTGATTTTCCAAACACACAATTGGTTGAATCTTTTCATGCATCTTCCCAGCAGCTGGAACATCTTCCGCTGTAGCATTTTTCATCTAGATTACTTGAGCTTGTGCTTTGGAAGTGCTTTGATAAGTCCTTTGCTAAAGAGTTCCTGGAGGGTTATCCTGTCAGAGAACCCCAAGTCTCCAGTGGCTCAGCGATCACAGATGGGGCAGCAAGCTCTGGTGGACTCCCTTTGTGTAAACAGTGTCGGCAGGCTGGCTAGGTTGCTGAGTGTACCCAAACCTGGCCATTGGCGTCTCCCTTTGGACCTTGCCCACAAACTTCTTCACCAGGGCATTGTCTTTCTTGACCAATTTTTTTCTTGTCATTCTTACAGAGGTAAATAAATTTTTAAGAAAAGTAATGTATCAGTGACATGAACAGCAGTCAGAAAGAGACTGACTAATGCAGCCAAATCTAAAACCAAGAGAGGTTAGAGAGCTGGCTCAGTCACTAATGTCCTTTGCCACGCAATCATGAGGGTCTGAATTGAGAAAGTAGCTAACCATGTGTTAGTTACTTTCTGTTGTTAGGATAAAATGCCATGGCCCAAAATTACTTATCAAAGAAAGTGTTTATTTTTGTGTATGGTTTCAGAGGGAGGATCCATTATGATAAAATTCAAGGGAAATTCGTAAATATAGATGAATAGAGCATGCGCATGATTTTATTATTGTCAACCTGGAATTTAGCATTTCCTTTAGTGTGACATAAAGTAAAAATGATATCTATGGAACTTTCCATCATTAAAACCCATATGTATCTTTTTACTACATCATGATGTGCAAGTTGTTAGGTTATGGAATGATTAGATTCATCGGAGCCACTGTGACTTATTGTTTTAAAGATTATTTATTTTTTAATTTATATACATGTGTGTGAGTTTGCATGTACCACGTGCCTACAGGAACCCGTGGAGGCTAGGAAAGTCTATCACATCCCCTGGAAATGGAGTTACTAATGATTATGTGTATTCGGAGGCCGTTTGCTGGTTCCCAGCCTCCCAGACCAGAAATAATCACACAGAAACTATGTTAATTAAACCACTGCTTGGCCAATCACTTAAGCGTATTGCTAGTTAGCTCTTATATATCTTAAATTAACCCATTTCTATTAATCTGTTTATCACCACGTGGCTGTGGCCTACCAGTAAAATTCCATTCAGGGTTCCATGTCTGTCTCCTGCAGCGGTTCCATGGCTTCTCTCTGACTCTGCCTTAGTTTTCTTGCCTAGCTCTATTCTGCCCTGTCATAGACCCAAGCAGTTTCTTTATTCATTAACCAATAAAAGCAACGCATATATAGAAGGACCTCCCACACCAATTATGAGCTTCCTCACAGGAATTCTGGGAGCCAGACCCAGGTGTTCTACAAGAGCAGTAGGCACTCTTCTAAGCTATGTCCAGCCCCAGGAACTTAATATTTAATAAGGAGCCATGTATGCTATATCTTAAACATTTCAAAGAATATTCTGATATTTATCTTTCATCATATGCAGTCCTGTTTACTTAAAAATTTACTTGTTTTTTTGTTTGTTTGCAGCAATAGGGATCAAACCCATAGTAGAATTCTCATAGTAGAATTGCTCACTACCTTTGAACCACACTCCCAATCCACTTGCTATATTTTTATAAGAAAAAGTTTTACTCAGGATGATACTAGATTCTTAAGTATAAATGATTCTTCTGCTCTGACTTCCTGACCAGCTGAATTGCAGCGTGTGTCGCTGTGTTCAGTAATGCCATATGTTTATAGAACTTGCATTTTCACAAGTTCCTTGTGCTGTGCATGGTTGGGAAGGCCTGCTCCAACGTGAGGAGCCAAACCAACAAAAAATAACAGTAAGTGTACATATAGTATTGCGGAGGATGGAGAGGAGAGACAGACCATGGTGGGGGGATTTCACGTGACAACAGGAGGGTCAGGATTTGAAGTTACGTGGAGAGTTGGAGGCCAGTGTGGGCTCCATGAGACTGTCTTGTAAAATCCAGAATGGATAGTAGGAGCTGCATCAGAGTGGTCTTGGGTGGGGTAGAGCTACATCATGAGGTTTTAAGAGTTTGTTTGGAGGTTGTAACAGGGGACTGCAGTAGCAACTCATTTATGAAGGACAGTCATTGGTGACAGGCATCCTTTTTGACCCAGTGTATAGCTTTGAAAGACTTGCATGTGGAGAGGTGAGGGAGAGAGGGAACATTTGTTTATGTCAGCTGGATCTGCTGGTAGTGCATAGGGTGACAGACATCACAGCCAGGTTTTCCTTTCATCCTACGTAGGCTCTTGTGATATCAGGAAGGACTGGAAGGGTCACAGTAGAAAATCATGGAACTCTAACAAATCTTGACACTATGCTTTTTAATTACAAAAATATTCAAAGATATGAAAAACAGTGTGATAACCTTCATGTATGTATCACCCAGGTTAGTCAGTAATCAGGACATTGGGTGGACTGGGGAGACAGATGGCCTAGTAGGTAAGAGTGCGTGTGCAAACATGAAGAGTGAAATTCAAATCTCCACTATTCATGTAAAAAGCCAAGTGTGGTTGAGTATACCTACCATCCTAATAATTATTGGGGTGGAGACTGGAGGATTGCTTGGACCTACTGTCCACCAGCCTACATCCAGGTGCAGGGAGAGACCTTGTCACAAGGGAATAATGGAGATGATAAAACAGAACAGTTAATGTCCTCCTCTGGCCTCCAGGCACATGCAGACACTTGTGAACACACATCACAGACACAGAATAAATTAATTAAAAGAAGGTTTTCTCACATAGGTTTGATACAGCTCACTCTGGCCGTGCTCTTCTTGGACTGAAGGTTAGATGGGCAGAATCATGATGTGGAGCCAGGAAGCCAGTGAGGAGTTGGCTGCAATAACTGTGCTGGAAAACTTGGCTGGGGGCTTTCCCTTGTGTGATAGGGTGGAGGTGGTGAGAAACTGAAGCCAGGTGTGCACACTTGTGCTATGTCCCCAGTATCTGGGACTCCAAGCAAAGAGTGTCTCTACAGATTTGAGGTTGGCTTGGGCTACATTGTCAGGCCAGCATGACCTGAAAAGTAACTAGCCCTGTCTCAAACGAAACAAAACACAAAACAAGAGAGCTGCTAACTGACGGGTAGAGAGTGGAGTTGGTAGAAGATGAGCAGGCACTGTTCTGGGGTTATTTTCTCACCTTTCAGGTTTGGCTTTAGTGTCTGCATAAATTAAATGCACACCGGACAACTCTGCTTTAATGGAGAATTCTTGGGAAAGGCTGAAAGGCAATTTCAGTCCCAGTGAGAGACCAGGAGTTAGAACAGGTGTGGGCTTCTGTCTTCAGATGAATGGGAACAGAAGAGATGGCTCAGTGGCTGCGAACAGTAGCTTCTGTTGCAGGGGACCTGGGTTTGGTTCCCAGAATACACAATTAGACCAGTTATCTCAAAGCCAAGTGGAAGTCTCCTTCCTGACTCAGTCTCAGGAATCCCACTCTCCTATACTGTGATCTATTGATGATCAGGGGCCCATGCTTCTGAACTCCAGCACAGGGTGTGACTGTGACTGCGCTTCGTCTCTAGGCAGGGGCGAGGCGGGCGAGGCAGGGGCGAGGCAGGGGCGAGGCAGGATACCACCGGAGACACACTGTGTCATCTCTGCTACAGACCATTTCATTACAGGAAGGGTGGGAAAGGACACTGGTGACAGCTGAGTTTGGTGAGAGAGGTGTGCTTTGGGACCCTTAATTTTGTCTCATTGGTTTTTTCCCCTTTTGTATTATACTTTTGTATCCCCTTCACTGGAAGTCTAGCACTTTTTAAAAGGCAGGGTCTCACCGTGTAGCCCTAGTTGGCCTAGAACTCACTATGGAGACCAGGCCGATACCAAACTCAGAATGGTTTGTCTCTGCCTCTAGGGTGCTGGAATTAAAGGTGTGTGTCACCACTTTAGGCAACTTAATTTTTTAAAAGATAACTGTCAGGACTTTATATTTTCTATCAGGCATTTCTCCAGGTGACTCTGACTGAGTATCATAATCTTTTTTTTTTTTTTTTTGAGACAAGGTTTCTCTGCAGCTTTGGAGCCTGGAACTAGCTCTTGTAGACCAGGCTGGCCTCAAACTCACAGTGATCCTCCTGCCTCTGCCTCCTGAATGCTGGGATTAAAGGTGTGTGCCACCACCACCTGGCTAAGTATCAATTCTTTTATGGGGTGTCTTGGCAGTGGGTTTTGATGCCCAGTCTCTGAGTTAGAGTTTAGTGTTTAGAAGTCACTGTATCTGTTCTTGTGATATCCTGTGGTATGTCTGTTAGTCCTCTAGTCAGCTAAGCGATATACAGACTAAAAACACGCTTCTGTGGTTAGTAAGAATAGATCACTTTCTACCTAGAAATACTGTCTTCCGCATGGTGAGCTCGCTCACCCTGTACTCTTCTGCAAGTGAGCGGAAGTTTGACACTGGGTGTGATGATGACTACTTTTGTTTAAAAAGCTCTTCCACATACTCTGAAAACAAAAACCAAACACAAACACAGAAATCTAGGAGAATTCAGAGAATGGTCCAGTGACCCTAGACAGTCTCCATCGCGGCGCAGCTTTAAAGCCACAGCACACTTGTCTGTCTCCTCTGCTCCTGTCTTCCTTTCTGAAGAAGAAACTTCTTTTTGCATAATCTACAAATATTTTCTATTCTTTGGATACAAGTACAAAAATATGTATCAGGTATCTTGCTTAACAAGTGATAATTATCTTTTGAATTAATAAAGGAAAGTAAGGAGGGTTGTGTTTGGTGGTGGTTGGTTGCTGGTGTAGAACCCAGAACTTTGCACATGCCCAGCTTCTGCTCTGAGCTAAATGCTCAGCCCAGAGGATGTTCTCAACACAACTTTCCTTTAGTTCCCAAATACACTTGTGATGTTTTCAAACTCTGTGTTTTATTTTGATGGCTTTGATGTTCTACTTTTGATGTTCTTGGCTTAAAAGTAAAATGAAGGATTTTTGCCATTACTGTAGCGGCAAACTGTAAAGTGTTACGCTATTCTCTTTATGAATTATAATATCTATTCCATCTAATAAAACTTTGCATGGTACTGAAAACAGCAATTCATTGTACTTCCAGTTTCATTTCTGCCCACGTCTGAACATAATTTTCCTAAATCAAAGATACAAGGGAAGACTAAGAAAGCCTAAGACCTTTTCTCTGAGGGGGCAGAAATGGGAGATGTCCCCCAGGTCTGGAAATGTGTCTTCTAGTTCCCTTCTGTGCTATGCATTTCAAGTGCAGACATAAGGACATCAGATAATTACGTTTACCATTAGTAGATGCATTGTTTTTACACTGAATAGTTAGAAAAGACTGACTTTAATGTTTTATATTCAATGTAAGTATTTAATATGAAGACAGACTTGGTTAGAAATAAAGGTAAGTGCATTTTATATTCCAAATATATAAGTGAATGGACAAAAATTTTCAGTTGCTTTTAGACAAGTTTGAGATTTTTTTCCTTTGAATTTGCTTACATTTGCTTATTTACTTTTGTGTGTGTCTAAGAATGTGCACATGCTATGGTGCATGTGTGGAGGTCAGAGGTCAACTTGTGGGCATCTGCCCTGTGGATACTAGGGATCAAATTCAGGTTATTGGGCTTGGTGACAAGTATCCTTACCAGTTGAGCCATCTCACTGAATCCTAAGTCTGAAATCCATTTATTTATTATATTGAGTTAAGGCCTAACTATGTTGCTCTGCTTAGCCCAGAATTCATTATGTAGACCAGGCTGGCCATGAACTCATAGAGATCTACCAGCCTCTGCCTCCTGAGTGCTGGGATTAAAGGTGTGTTCCACTATGGCTGCCTAAGTTTGAGTGTTAATGAACTGGCCAAACAACCTCATTTTATCTGTCTGTCTGTCTATCTATCTATCTATTATTTATGTTAAATTTTTAAAATTTATTTTACCTACCAACTACAGTTTCCCTTTGTGTCTTTCCCCCATGATGGCCACCTCTATCAAGATATCTCTTTCATTGCTCTCTTCCTCTCTGTCCCTCCCCCAACTTGACCATCCCAATCCCTCATGTTCTCATCCCCCATCCCAACCCCTGTCCACCCCCCCACAGTTTACCCAGGAGATCTCATCTATTTCCCCTTCCCAAGGTGATCCATGTGTCCCTCTTAGGGCCTGCCTCGTTACCTAGCTTCTCTGGGGCTGTGGATTGTAAACCTGGTTATACTGTGCTTTATCTCACATCTAGTATCCGCTTATGAGTGAGTACATACTGTGTTTTTCTACTGTCTGGCTTACCTCACTCAGGATGGTTCTTTTTTTTTCCTAGTTCCATCCATTTGCCTGCAAATTTCCATGATGTCATTGTTTTTTACTGCTGAGTAGTACTCTATTGTGTAAATGCACCACATTTTCTTGATCCATTCCTCAGTTGAGGGGCATCTTAGGTTGCTTTTAGGTTCTGGCTATGACAAACAATGCTGCTATGAACATAGTTGAACAAGTGTCCTTGTGGTATGGTTGGGCATACCCAAGAGTGGTATCGCTGGGTCTTGAAGTAAATTAATTCCCAATTTTCTGAGAAACTGCCATACTGATTTCCAGTGTGGCTGTACAAGCTTGCACTCCCACCAGCAGTAGAGGAGTGTTCCCCTTACTCCACATCCTCTTCAGTATAGGCTGTCATTCCAGTTCTGATCTTAGTCATTCTGACAGGTTTGCGGTAGTATCTTAGAATCATTTTGATTTGCATTTCCATGACAGATAAGGATGCTAAACAGTTCTTTAAGTGTATCACGGTCATTGGAGATTATTCTTTTAAGAATTCTGTTTAAATCTGTACCCCGTTTTTAATTGGATTATTGGGTATTTTGATGTCTAGTTTTTTGAGTTCTTTATATATATTGGATATTAGCCCTCTCTCAGATGTGGTGTTGGTAAAGATCTTTTTCCATTCTGTAGGCTGTCATTTTGTCTTATTGATAGTGTCCTTTGCCTTACACAAGCTTCTCAGTTTCAGGAGGTCCCATTTATTAATTGTTGATCTCAGTGTCTGTGCTACTGGTGTTATATTCAGGAATTAGACTTCTGTGCCACTGCATTCAAGGATACTTCCGACTTTCTTGTCTGTCAGATTCAGTGTAACTGGATTTATGTTGAGGTTCTTGATTCACTTGGACATGAGTTTTGTGGATATGGATCAATTACATTTTTCTACATGTTGACATCCAGTTGCGCCAGCACCATGTGTTGAAGATGTTTTCTTTTTTCCAGTTTTTATTTTTAGCTTCTTTGACAAAAATCAGATGTTTATAGGTGTGTGGATTTAGTCAGGGTCTTTGATTCGGTTTCATTGATTTATTTTTCTGGGTTTTTTTTTTTTGCCAGTACTAAATTGTTTTTTATTACTATTGCTGTATAGTAGAGCTTGAAGTCAGAGATAGCCCTGGAAGTTCCTTTATTGTACTTCATTGTTCTAGCTATCCTGTGTTTTTTGCTTTTCCATATGAAGGTGAGTATTGTTCTTTCGAGGTCTGTGAAGAATTGTGTTGGGATTTTGATAGGGATTGTGATGAATCTGTAGATTGCTCTTGGTAAGACTGATATTTTTACTATATTGATCCTACCTATCCAAGAGCGTGGGAGGGCTTTCCACTTCCTGATGTCACCTTCAAAGACTTAAAGTCCTCGTCATACAGGTTAGAGTTATTCCCAAGATATTTTATATTATTACTAAGGCTATTGTAAAGGGTGTTGTTTCTATAATTTCTCGCTGATTTCTCAGCCCACTTATCATTTGCGTATAGGAGGGCTACTGATTTTTTTCTTTTGAGTTGATACTGTATCCTTCCACATTACTGAAGGTGTTTATCAGTTATAGGAGTTCCTGGTAGAATTTTTGGTGTTATGTGTACTAGCATATCATCTGCAAATAGCAAAAGTTTGACTTCTTCTTTTCCAATTTGCATCCCCTCGATCTCCTTTTGTTGTCTTATTGCTGTTGCTAGAACTTCAAGTACTGTGTTGAATAGATATGGAGAGCGTGGACAGCCTTGCCTTGTTCCTGATTTTAGTGGAATCCTTTGAGTTTCTTCCCATTTAGTTTGATGTTGGCTATAGGCTTGCTGTGTTTAGGCATGAAGGGGTGTTGGATTTCGTCAAAGGCTTTTTCAGCATCTAATGTTATGATCATGTGGCTTTTTTCCTTTCAGTTCATTTATATGGTGGATTATGTTGATGGGTTTTTTGTATGTTGAATCATCCCTGCATCTCTTGGATGAAACCTACTTGATCATGGATTTTTTTTTGTGCATTCTTGGATTCGGTTTGCCCGTATTTTATTGAGTATTTTTGCATCAATGTTCATGAGGGAGATTGGTCTATAATTCTCTTTCTTTACTGCATCTTTGTGTGGTTTGGGTATCAGGGTAACTCTAGTCACATAAAAAGAGTTTGGCAATGCTCCTTCTGTTTTTATTGTGTGGAACAATTTGAGGAGTATCATTATTAGTTCTTCTTTGAAATTCTGGTAGAATTCCCTGCTCTGGTCTCTTTTTTTTTTTTTTTTTGTTTTTTGTTCAGAGACTTTTAATGACTGCTTCTATTTTCTTAGGAGTTATAGGTCTATTTGAATCTATTTGAATTGTTTTTCTGGTCTTAATTTTGGTATATAGTACCTATCCAGAAAATTGTTCATTACTTTTAAATTTTTCAATTTTTTGAAGTATAGGGTTTTGGACTTTGACCTGATGATTCTTTGGATTTTCCTCAGTATCTGTTGTTATGTCTGCCTTTTTATTTCTTATTTTGTTAATTTGGATATCCTCTCTCTGGCTTTTGGTTAGTTTGGATAAGTGTTTGTCTATCTTTTTGATTTTCTCAAAGAATCATCTCTTTGTTTTATTAAATCTTTGTATTATTCTCTTTGTTTCTACTTTATTTACTTCAGTCCTCAGTTTGATTATTTCCTGTCATCTATTCCTCCTGGGTGAGTTTGCTTCTTTTTGTTCTAGAGCTTTCAGGTGTGCTATTAAGTTGCTAGTGTGAGATTTTTCCAAATTCTTCATGTAGGCACTTTGTGCTATGAACTTTTTTCCTAGCACTGCTTTCATAGTGTCCCATAAGTTTGGCTATGTTGTTCATTTATTTTCATTGAATTCTAGGAAGTTTTTAATTTTTTCATTTCTTCCTTAACCCAGTGGTGATTTAGTTGAGCGCTGTTCAGTTTCCATGAGTTTGTAGGCTTTCTACGATTCGTGTTATTGTTGAATGCTACCTTTAAGCCACTGTGATCCAATAAGATACAGGGCATTATTCCATTTTTTGTATTTGTTAAAATTTGCTTTGTGACAGAGTATGTGATCAGTTTCAGAGAAGGTTCTGTGAGGTGCTGAGCAAAAGGTGTGTTCTTTTGTGTATGGGTGAAATGTTCTGTAGATGTCTGTTAAATCCACTTGAGTCATAACATCCGTTATTCCCCTTATTTCTCTGCTAGGTTTCTGTCTGGCAGACCTGTCCATTGGTGAGGGTAGGGTGTTGAAGTCTCCCACTATTAGTGTGTGGGGTTTGATGTGTGATTTAAATTTCAGTAATGTCTTTTTTACATATGTGGGTGCCCTTGTATTTGGGTCATAAATGTTCAGAATTGAGACTTCATCTTGATGGACTTTTATTGTGATGAACATGAAATGTCTTTCTGTAACATGAATTCTAATTGGTATTGATAATAAAATCTCAGAGTCAGATATTAGGGAGTGAATGTTGAGAGATCAGAGAAGCCACTACAAAGACCTTTTACCTCTACCAATACTCAGACCGAAGGGGTGATCCTCATACTGCAGCTGTCTCCACCAGTCCTCAGACTGCAAAGAGCTCCTGTCTCCTCCTCCCTTGTATTCCTCTCTCCATCCAGCCATATCACTCCTATCTCCACCTCCCTAGTGCTGGGATGAAAGGCGTGTGATTCCAAGTGCTCGAATTACCTTTGTGTGAACTCTGTTTCTTTTTTAGATTCAATCTTATGTAGCCTAGGGTAGTCTTGAACTAACAGAAATCCCTCTGCTTCTGTCTCCCACGTCCTGGGATTAAAGATGTATGCCACCACTCCCTGGCTTCTAGTGGCTTAGCTATGTACTCTGATATTTAGGCAAACTTTATTTATTAAAACACAAACAAAATGTCACTACATCCTTTTCATCTCTTTTGATTAATTTTTGTTCAAAGTCTATTTTGTTAGATATTACCTCAGAGTAACGGGTTGTTATTTTATGTCCATTTGATTGGAAAATCTTTCCCAACCCTTTACTCTGAGGTAATGTTTGTCTTTGAGGTTGAGGTGTGTTTCTTGTATGCAACAGAAGGATGGATCCTATTTTTGTATCCATTCTGTTAGCTGCTGTCTTTTTATAGGTGAATTGAGTCCATTGATAGTAATAACCGGTGATTTTCTGTTTTAAATATTTTAAACCATTTTAAAGAAGATGCAACTCTATCAACCTGTGTGGTTTTGGGGAGACAGCTATATTTCTGGACCTTGAAGCAGCCCCAGAGCTGAGATTCTCTTTTGTTCCCAGCGCTTGTGTGATCGGCTAGGCCCTTCCACTTTTGTTTGTGTCTTCTAATTTCTAATCCAAATATATGTATGCTTTTTAATACTATTTTGCTATTGTATTAAATACATTTACTTTTATGTGTATGAATACTTTGCCTGCATGCATGTTTATGCCCCCCATCCATGCAGTGCCTGTGAATAGCAGAAGAGGGTCAGATTCCTTAGAACTGGAGTTATCAGCTGCCATATGGGTAGTGAGAATGGATCATGGGTCCTTGTGAAGAGTAACCGGTACCCTTAATTGCTGAGTGGTCTGTCTCTCTAACATTGCTAGTGTGTTTAATGGTTTGTGAAAGAATAACTGTATTCTTGTTTCCATGGAAAATTGATGATGACCAGGTCATTAAATAAGGGGCCCAAGGTCACAGAGCTGTAAGTGGAAGTTGCTGCCCAGGTTAGTTTAGGTCTCTGTATGTCCAGTGAGTCTGGTCCCAGTTTGTTCTGAGTTAAGATGAAGCAAATACTGTTTTCTGTAGGGAAGACTATCCTTGATTTGCTATTCTAATTTTTCTTTTTGTTCCACAGGGATGGTTTTAGGTTTTCATCCCAGGAAGCTGCTTCTAGTTTTGGTGATGATAGACTACTGATAGAAAAATTTATTGATAACCCTCGTCATATAGAAATCCAGGTTGGTACTGTTTAAGATACCTTCTAATGATTGAGACTATGTCTATGATGGGATGCTGGAATGGTTTTGGTATGGATTGAAATCATATAGAAACCCACCCCCAAAACACAGCTGTCTAAAGCAAGTGAACAAGCTAAATACATTCTACTGTGGAATCATCCAGTCTCTTCCAAGACTGGACTGTTGGAGGCATTTTTTAAAAGGAATAATAATATATACGATTAGTATATTTGTAGACAGTTCCCGCCCAGTGTTGTAGTCATTCAGTCTCAAGTAAACACACAGAGGCTTATATTAATTATAGAGTGTTTGACCTGTTACTCAGGCTTATAACTAACTCTTACAACTTAAATTCACCTATATCTTGTCTATGTTTAGCTTGGTAAGTAAGGCATTCTCATCTTGCTTCCTCTGCGTCTGGCTGGTGATTGACTCTCTGCCTTTCCTCTTCCCAGAATTCTCCTAGTCTGGTTGCCCCACCTATACTTCCTGCCTGGCTACTGGCCAATCAGTGTTTTATTAAACCAATATGAGTGACAAATCTTTACAGTGTACAGGAGCATTATTTCACAGCATACATTGTCTTTGTTAGGGTCTCTGTTGCTGTGAAGAGACACTATGACCACAGCAATTCTTATAAGGAAAATATTTAATTGGGGTGGCTTGGTTACAGTTCAGAGGTTCAGTCCATTATCATCATAACAAGGAATATGGCAGCATTCAGGCAGAAATGGTGCTTGAGAAATAACTGAGAGTCCTCCATCTTGCAGGCAACAGGAAGAGATCTGGGACACAGGGCAGTATTTTTGAGCATATATGAAACTTCAAAGACTGCGCCCACAATGACAAATATCATCCAACAAGACTACACCTACTCTACAAGTCACATCTAAAAGTGCCACTTCCTTTGGGGGCCACTTTCTTTCTATGCCACATCCATATAATAATAATATGTATTTGTGTATATAAGCAACAACAACATATAATAAAAGGAGTCTGTAACCCAGGAACAGAGGACCCCTATGGTCCAGTGGCCAGCTGAGCTGTTGAGCCACTGAGTTAGAGAACCCGTCTCAAAATGAGATGAAAAGTGATCAGAGGAATACACCTGATTCCAACCTCTGTCCTTTACACGTGTGTGCTTGTGCATACATAAACATGTAAGCATGTAATACATGCATGCACACACACACACACACACACACACACACACACACACACACAGAGAGAGAGAGAGAGAGAGAGAGAGAGAGAATGGTATGGAATATGATACTGTTAATGTTCTAAATTAGTTTTTTTCCCCTCCCAAACAGCTTAGGCTTTTTTAAGTTCCTTAAATCTCCATGTAAATTTGCAACTTTTAGACTTTACCTGTTAACCTAATCACTCCCTAACACACAACTATTGAGATTGGGATTTGGGTTGTATTAATTCTAGACTGACTTTTCTAGTCAGTCCATGAACCTAGAATAGCTCATAATGTCCCTTCGAGCAGTATTTTGTGTTTCTAAGTCTGAAGGTTTTATGTCTCTTCCACTAATCTTTTCCCCAAGACATTTGGTCATTTGATGTTTCGATGTGTTAATCACCTTATAAGTTTGATTTGCCATTTATTTGTTGCTCATGTAATACATACAGGCGATTTTTGTGTGCATTGGTCTTAAACCAGCTCTCTTTCCTAAATTCTTTTAAAATTCTGTGTCTTTAGATCTTGTGCCGACTGAGAACCCATCTCAGAATGCAGAGTTGGAGAGTACCACTCTCTGCTAGGAACCCACTTACTCAGCTTGCTCTTTAGATGCCCGTGTTTCCCGAGAGATCATGCACGGCTCCTCAAGGGCAGAGATGTCTTAGTTCTTAGCTGTTCAAACAGCTAGGCCTTTGTCTTTCATTAATGTTTCATTAGTATTCAACAATTTTTTAAAGTTGTTACACATCTGCATTAGCCTTTTAGTTTAATTACGTTTTACTTACCCATTTGGGTTATGTTTTTAGATGTAGGTTAGTTTGTCCCTTAGTAGCTTAAATGGGTAACCCAGAAGTTCCCCCATCTGTCTGTCTTAGGTTTGTAAAAACTATCACTTTCCAGTTTTCATGAACATATTTTTTATTATATAGTTCATGTATATAGGGTTGTTTTTGATAATTCTGTTTCCAGGGGGACCAAGCAGTGTCTTTCCACCCTGCCTCATAAAGGCCCATTGACAAACCAGAGTTCCCCTGGGGAACCAATGAATTTATTAGACTTACTTATATAGCATGGGTGAAGTGTTATGGGCAGGAGTGTGTTTGACCCTAAAGCAGCCACACTGGAAGGTCGGCATCTAGCATGGGTCATGGCTTCCCCATGGCTATGCAGGTGGGACCCCTTCTTTTCTTTCTGTCCCATTCTGTACACTCTAGGCCCTCAAAGCCCCAAAGCCACTTGTAATTAGGGTAGGATTATATACTAGCGTCTGGGAAGGACGGCCGGAGCACCAGTGACGGTTCGGTGACTTCTCTAGCCCTGTCTTCTAGAAGGGCAGCCAGTGGTGAACAAGCACCTCTGTGGCAGCACTTTCTAGCAGGTACAGCTGGTCTTGGGAAGACGGCAGCAGTGTGGCCGAGAGGACAGCACTTAGAAGATGCTGCCCGTTTCTTGGCTGTCTGCCCACAGTCTGGGAAGTGTATCTGTGCATGTCAGTCACGCGTTAATTTTTATATGAGCCGTTCTGTCCTGTGTCCTCTCTCAGGTGTACACTGCAATGTAAATACTCTGTTTTATATCCTCACGACAATGAATCTTAACTAGAGAACCTGTGGCCTTCCCCAGGCTGGGTTCAGGGGTCCTCAAGGGCGTACATTATCAGGAAGCCCTTTGAGGAACTAGTGGTGTGGCTATATCCCATTCAGCACATTATAGTCTGAGTTTAAAATAGCTCGCCAAGGTAAGGATGTGCATGTGCTTTTTTCATGTTTCCCAGTATATCATTACATTTTTTTTATCCTTGATAAATTCCCCAAGCTTTTAATTTTGACTTTATATGTATGGATATCTTGCCAGCACATATGTCTGTGTGCACCACTTGCGTGCCAGATTCCTTACACTTTTTAGAGCAAACAAGAAGACTATATAGGATTAGAGAAAACAAACACTCATTCTGTATTTGAGTCTTTTTTGTTTTTTTTTTTAAACAGTTTCAAGTGCTTTTTGAGATTCTTGGTTATTCTGGCTTTATTTCTTGGAGACTAAATGTACTTTTACTTCCTTGCCAACTGAGTTTAAATAAAGAGGATGAGAGTTATTTTGAGGAGCTAAAATATTTTTAGATGTACCTCATGTAGCTACCTTGGAGTCTTAGAAGGAAAATGCCAATCTATTGGCATCTGATTCCTCTAAAATTTTCCTTTATTCCTTGAAATGATTTTTGAGCTTAGAAAGGCTTTATTCCCTAAAAATGTTTCAGCCATATAGCCACTGTTTGTTGTATCACTAACTCTGCCTGTTGTAAGTACGCAAAGCATTAGATGCTACTTCTGTTGGCTCTCTGTAATGCACGAATAAACAGAACAGCAGAAAACGTTGCACCGAGGCTGGATGGCTGCTTGGTGCTAAAGTTAGTGACTCAGAGCTTCTAAAACGAGTCTGTGAACCTAAAATGTGTGTTCAGAAATATCCAAACACCTCTGAATGACTCATCTTCAGCTGGGTGTCGTTTTCCCCAGGGCCCTTTATTTCTCCTTATCACAGATGGAGAGCATGGTGAGCTATGGACTCGCCCCAGCCACTTTTGTTTCTAGTTCCCTCTAACAAAATAAGCCATGCTAAAGTTACCTCCATACAAACGACAGTATGTTGGCGATAGAGTCATAAACTATCACTTCCTGACTAGCGGCTTGTGAATTGACGGGGAGTCACTGCTCCACTGGTGACCAGAAGGCATGGCCCCAGGCAGCACCGACATTTCTTGCTTTCACAGTGGCTCCTGCCCTTCCAGCCATTATTAAGTGACACTCATAAGACCGTCTGTGTGCTCAAAAGGCAGCATGAGGATCTTTCTCCTCAGATATTTCTCTAATAATATTTTATTGTATTCTAGAATTAAAAATATTTTTCTTCTGTTAATATCAGCCTAATGTGTGTTTTGAAAGCTATATGTATTCTCTGAGGTCTGGATATTAAAAATCAAGTGAAGTTGCATGGGGAAGCACTAGGTGTTACACACTCACTGGGGTTTCTCAAGTGTTACCGCTCTCAGGTTCTAGGTGACAAGCACGGCAATGCTCTGTGGCTCAATGAGAGGGAATGCTCGGTCCAGAGAAGAAACCAGAAGGTGGTAGAGGAAGCTCCAAGGTAAGAGTCACCTCAAGGGCGCCCTGAAACTGCTTTTAAACATTTTCTAGATAAAAGGTTTTTTTATTTGCTAAAATTCCCTTAATATAAACTTTACTAGTGACTGTATTTATATTAATGATTCAGAATATGTTATTGATCCCCTCAGTACTCAGTTCTTAAAAATGAGAAAACCCTTGAAAAAGGAGTAGGTTTTTCTTAGAAGAGAAAACTGGATAGACAGCAACTGTGGCTTGTTTAGGCTTCAGGGTTGTGCAGAGCCTGCGACTTTTCTTGAGATGCCCAGAATAGATGTGCTTCTTATGTTAAAGAAACGTCAATAAAGTTGGTCCTGTGTTTTCCCGCTACGGAAGCACTTTTGGACATAGTCCTCAAGAATTCCTTGGTTCTTCAGAGCTCCTCTGGTGGCTCTCAGCAGCTGCAGCCAGTTTTGTGAGGCTGTTTCCTGGAACATCGTCTTTCAGCTGATAGTAGGTTGGTATTTACGTATCCTGGTATCTCATTGTTCTAAGAATCCCCAGGTAACATTGAAGATGGTAGCAATACTTGGGAGGCAGAGGCAGGTGGGTCTCTGAATATGAGATCAACCTGGTCTACATATATTTCTGAATCTCTGAATTTAAGGTTAGCCTGGCCTACATAGAAAGTTCTAGACCATCCAGAGCTATAATAGCAAGACCTTTGTCTCAAAAAAAAATCCCAAAAAGATAAGTAAAATATTCCCAATTGAAGCTAGGCATGGTGAAGCATGCTTACAGCCTTAGCATCTCAGAGGTGGAGGCAGGAAGGTCACCATGAGCTCAAGGCCAGTGTGTGCCACATAGTGAGTACTAGGACTGCCGTAGGGCACATTGCAAGAGCTTGTCCCAAAAATTAAAATCAGGCAATCCCCCAAAACTGAAAAGCGATACCCAGTTGAACGTATGCAGTTCTTTTGAACTGCCAAGCATTAAAATATATATCCAATTGCAACTTTAATCTTTAAAACCAACATACTTTAATATGATATGTGTGTAGTGTCTCAAGAGTGTATGTGACTATGAGTAAAATTTAAATCACAGGGCAAAATTAATTCCTATTTTAGATATATTAGTTAAAAATATGGGGTAGGATGGTGGTCTTAAAACATGGTATGTAATCCCTTGACATAGCTGTCATTTAGTGTTGTGGGTTTCTATATCACGACTCTTGATTCTGCGTCTGTGACTGTATTACCAATAGAATACATAGAAATTGCGCTGCTATGAGGCAAAGTTTATAGTATAGGAAAGGATTGAGTAACTTTATCAGTGGTTATTTTCCAGATTTCTCTATGCCTGTAGTTATTAGGACACTGCAGAACTATATTTATAAGAAAGACCCTAACACCTGAAGCCATTGAATAATCCCAGCATCACCTACAAGGAATTATAGAAAGTAATTTGCCATTTTCTTATAAGGTAGGCTCTGTCCCTAGCGCAATCCAAATGACTACTGAAGGCTTTAATCTAACTATCAGCATATATGGAATTGAAATATAATACTAGTGTTAAAGATACCACAGGGTTGCATGCAGCTCAGCCTTCAACTTAAGGAGAAAGGAAGGAGCCCAAGTCTTTGGCTGAAAATGAGGGTTGGGGTGACCCCCTCATTTTTTAAAAGCATCTTTAAAAAAATCAGTCAAATGCAGTCTAGACCTTATTTGTGTTTTTGATTCAAAGAAAGCTAGTCTTTATAATGATGTTGATGAGGTAGCTGGAAATTTTGAATACTGACTGACTGCTAATTAAACACTGACAGGCTGTTAAGGAGTTCTGTGTTACCAAAAATTAATTGCAAGCTAAACAAATGGAAGTTTTTTTTTATGATGATGAGGCAGTCTCTCGCTTCAAACTTACTTAAACAAACAACCTCAAATTCCCCAGACAAAACCCAATGAGTCTGATAGGAAAGTGGGTGTGTAGCATAGGTAAAGCAAAAGTGGCTTTCATAAGTGGATACACACCAAAGAAAGGGCATACAAGTTCAGCATCCCATCATCAGTATTGTACAGTATGTCCTGCAGACCTTGTGGAAGGATTACACCAACCTGCAAATAGAAATGTAGTTAATGTTAATTTCTCAGATTCTCAGAGACTTTCTTGTGTTGAACCAGATTCTGAAAAAAAAAATACACACACACACAGACACATTTCCCTTTGTTTAAACAAGGTTTGTTGAAAATATTTTAGCTTGAACTGCCTGTGAGATAGTGACAAATATTAGAGGTTTGTTTGATGCAGTTATGTTCTACACAGGCGCTGTGGACATGGAATTAGCAAATACCAAGGGGAAATATGGTTTGGGCTCCTTCAAGCCAAGCCATGGCGTTTTCACATAACTTGTCAGTATGACTTACGTACCTGATCAGTATACCTTCTTTTCTGTATGTTACAGTTGAATTTAATGGGAATGCAAGACTGCAACACATTTCTTTCTAGGCTCACCTAGCATGTAGGCTCTCTCCATGAGACATTTCACAGCCATTGGAGCCCAGACAGCACTTAAGCATGAAGGTCAAGGGTCCCTCAAGCAGTGAATCTCTCCCCTCCTCTCTCTCTCTCTCTTTCTCTCTCTCTCTCTCTCTCTCTCTCTCTCTCTCTCTCTCTCTCTCTCTCTCTCTCCTTGGAGATGACATCAGTTAAGCCCTAGAATAGGAAGACAGAGCTTCATTTCTTCATCCTCAACTTTTGACAGCTTTTTTCCTTCGCTCGTTCATGTATGCATAAAGGTGCTACATACACATGTGTTTTTAAGGGTATATAAATTATGGCAAGTAGGCAAGTTTGCACATATAGAATGTATGAAGAATGAGGATTGTACATGCCAGTCTCCATTAAGTTATTTCCATGTACTTTTAGCTTGAAGCAACTCCTAGTATATATGTTCAGTTTTACTAGGTAAAGGTTAGTCGGGTATTTTAGAAATGGAGTTGTAGGATAATATGAAAAGATGAAATGTTCCTTAAAACTTGACATTGGATTGGTGAAAGATGTCACACATGACAGTATGTGCCATGAAACACCATTAGCTCCTAAACCAGTACAGAAGGATCTATGTAGCAGCTTTGCATAAACCCATAAAAGATCACCCGAGGCGTTGCAGCTGAGAGTTTGTGTATTTGTAGCATTTTTCTGGATCAGGAGACTCGACGAGCGATGGGAGAGCAAGCTGTGGCTTTGGCTAAGGCTGTGCAGTATTCCTCTGCTGGAACTGTGGAATTTCTCGTGGACTCCCAGAAGAACTTTTACTTCTTGGAAATGAACACAAGACTCCAGGTAACAACACCTGCTTTTCCTCTCCATGCTCTGTGCCCTTCCTCATTCTTTCTTTTTCTTGTTTTGTTATGTAATAAAATTTAAAAATCAGAGCCGTAAATTTAAGTATTTGCTCTCTATACTTGTGCTGAGGCACCTGCTAAGGAGATTAAGCAGCCCACTGATTTAATTTTAAAAATGTTATGTGTATGGGTATTTGTCTGCATGTATGTATGTGCACCACATGCATGTTGTGCCCTGATGTCAGTCAGCGTATGTTCACCTGTCCCACCCTCCTGACTGGGTGAGGAGATTAGTCCGCTCCGCTGTCATCAAGGTAAAGTCCCTCCTGTTGTTTTAACAGTCACTGTTCTTTCCTTTCCGCCCACAGAAACCTTTTCCCTTCCTTTGTGTCTGGAAATTCCACCCAAAAACTTGCTTGTGTTGGACTGATATATCTCTTTCTTTCTCTTTTTTCCTCTCTCTCTGTCTCTCTCTCACACATATGTGATATTACAGATATGTCATTTCTCCCTTCCTCTTCTTCCTCTAATCCTGCTTCGTTCCCCAGCTCCTCAAATTTATTACATCCCACCTGCCTGTTTCTGGGAAGACTTTCAAAATTCTATTTCTGTTTACATGTAGATAGTTACTTTTTTTTCTTCTGACGATAATTATGAATTTGTTTTTTCAATTACTTAAAATGTTTAAAAATTTATTATTTTTTGTGTATTAATGATGTGTTTGTGTGAGGGCTGCATTGCTGTGTGTGGCAGAAGATTACTTCAAAGAAGTAATCTAAAGATTACTTCGGGTTCAAACTCAGGTCACCAGGCTTGCAAGGTGTGGTGGCTTGAATGTAACTGGACTGAATTCTGTAGTATTTAACACCACCCTTTGATATAGTTCATTCCCATATAATATTTATTTACATTTCTTTCTTTGGATTTATTTGCCATGACTGTAACCCTGCCAGTTAGTAAGAATAAATGAATTTTATCTTTTTAGAATGTGTTGGTGTGTAGGGGGTGTTTGATAGTAAATAGGACTACTGAATGGGATCATGAAGAACAAATCTTGCACTTTTAACAGTATTGAGGAGGCTTTCTTGCTGTCTGCTCTATTTTTATATAATCTTGGCAGGCCTGGAACTTGTTACAGATAAAGATACCTTCAAACTTGCTGTGCTCCTCTTGCCCCTGCCTTTGGAATGCTGAGATTAACGTGTGTGCCACCATGTCTGGTTTAAAATATCCTTCTTTTTTCTTTCCTTCTTTCTTTTTTTATATAGAAACTTTTCTTCTCTTTTTAATAAATTTACTTTTGTATTTTAAAGTGTGTGTGTGTGTATGTGCGCGTGTGCATGTGCGTGGGTGTGTGCATGTGTGTGCATGTATATGCATGTGAGTACAGGTGCCTGTAGAGGCCAAAGCCATGATATCCCTGGAGCTGAAGTTATAGGTGGTTGTGAGCCACTTGATGTGCTGGGAATTAAAGTTCAAGAGCAGGAAATGTTCTTAACTCCTTACATGTTTGTTTGTTTTTCTTTTTTTAATAGTGTATTTTCTCTTTCAAATTTCCTTTTTAAGCTGATATCTTAATGCTTAAAGCACACACCAAATTCTGTAGTTCCTTCAATCTGATTTATCTTTTTTTAGTGTATCAGCTTGAGCAAAGAGGGCTGTAATTTGCTTTGTTCCTTTCCCTTGAAATTTCCTCATGAGCTGGTCACTTTCCCAGCTTCAAGTCATATGTGTTTTCTGGTAACAGAAGTGTGAGCAACATCTTCACTTGGTGGCTGTTCCTAAGGGTGATATTTGAACTGACAAAGTTTGTTTTTCTAGAGGTGCCACTGAGAGTCATCACGTTGGCATGGATGCTTGGATCACTTTATTCTCAGTACAGACAGCTGATGGTAGACTATCCTGTACATCCTTAGATCCTTTTATACTGAGTTTCTTCTTTATATTCCAGAGCAATGTTTGCATAATCCCCATTTCTCTGTCTTTCTCTCTCCCGACTCCCTTATCCCTCCATTCTCCCCGTTGGTGCGGGAGAATTGTCCGTATTCTGTCAATCATGATTTAAATAAACGCTGATTGGCCATTAGCCAGGATGTATGGGTGGGACAACCAGACAGGAAGTAGAGGCGGAGCAAAGAGAATAGGAGAATTCTGGGAAGCAGGAAGCTCTCTCGGCACTCCTGCCTGGACCACCAAAGAAGCAGGATGTGACCTGCCCCGCTGAGAAAGGTACTGAGCCATGTGGCTAACACAGATAAGAATAATGGGTTAATATAACTTATAAGAACTAATACGAAGCCTGAGCTAATGGGCCAATCAGTTTATAACCTAATGCAGACTCTCTGTGTGATTTTTCTTTGGGCCTAAATGGCTGTGGGGACAGGGCAGGACATAAACCCCAAGCTGGCCCTCATACTACAGAATGGCTCTCAATGGGATAACTGCATCCACAGAAAGCCTGAGAAAGCTTGGGAAGGAATAGAGTAAAGCATGTTTTCTTGGTAGCAGCAATTTCTCGGGTCTGCTCTGCTTGCTAGAGGCAAGCAAGTGTGCCCAAAACTCTTGTATGAGGCCTGAATTTAATACCTGTGGGTTCCTATCCTGTGATACAAGCCCCTCTGCCTGTGCACCCACCTTACCAGCCCTTGCTACATGGGGTTGGTGTCTGGGTTCTGATGCTGTGGGAGCAGGGCCTCTTCCTCACCGGAGTCAGAAGTCACTTGATCCCCAGCATAGGCATAAAAGCCTCAGACACCATTCACAGGTATTTTCCCCTCATCTGCTGCCTGTCTCCTTGACTTTGTTATTTCCTGATAAGGATTTTATTTCTAAGAGGTTGAGTTTTCAAATCTTCTCTATTATGCAATTTTTGTCATTGTGACAGTGTTGGGTTTTCCCTATACTGTGATAAACCAACCCCCCATTTTCTTTTAGAACTCATTTTA
The DNA here is from genome assembly GCA_004026605.1 of Ondatra zibethicus. Classification (NCBI taxonomy): domain Eukaryota; kingdom Metazoa; phylum Chordata; class Mammalia; order Rodentia; family Cricetidae; genus Ondatra; species Ondatra zibethicus. The sequence continues at coordinate 42,348 of PVIU01002362.1, read as the reverse complement.
TACTTCATAATGGAATTTCTCTGTCTGTAATAAATTTTATTTTATTTAAGACACTCAATTGATTCAACTGTATCACATATCTGTTACTTTAGAAAACCTTTCTGTTTCTTTGGGGGCTGGTGCTGTAATGTCTTAGCTATTATGTCATATATATGTTCAGTGTCCCAGAGAACTATTTCTTTCTCATTGCTTTTATTTTTACATGTGAAAATGTAGCTTATTAGATTGTCTTATTTACATTTAATAAAAGAAAAGGAATTAAAGTAATAATGTTTCCAAAATATTGGGGAAATGTTATTTTCCAGATATAATTTATAAGACAGAATCTTAAGAAAAATGATTATGGAAACATTTTGCTATTGTTTTTTATTTTCTAATTTGAAGTAGTGTATTGTTTCCATTTTTAAAAACTTAATGGAAATTGGCATACTCTTACCTAACCTTGCTATCCTTCGTCCCTAACTCTTCACTTTTGCGGCTTTTACTATTTTTTCTCACTAGCCCACCATTTGTCTTCTTGTCTGTAGGCGTGGCTCTCCTGGTTCTCAGTGTGATTGCTAAAGAAACTCCATTTTATGCCAGGCATTTGTCTTGGTACCCACTAATCATTCGTCTCTTACTCCAGACCCTGGAAGATAAATCCCAGTAACCCTGACTCAGTGGCCCCCATCCTGAATTGCATAGCCATGGCCGTCTTTTCCTTGTGATATGACAGACTGCTTTTTTGGCTTCTATAACATGCTCATGCACATTTTGAGCTGCCTTGACCATTTAACTTGGCAGAGGAGACCAGGCTATGCTTGCTTGCATAGATACTGAATGTCTGTTGGTTTTCCCCTCAAAAACCCTTTCCCATGCTCCTCCTTCCTAACATTCCTGAGATTCAGCTTTAAGGGTATTGTCTTGTTAGTAGCTAATCAATAAATACTTTAGTTATAATTAGATTGAGTCTATGGTCTTTTCCCAGGGGTCACAAACTCCCTCACAGGCAGCACCAGCTTCTTACCACTTCACCACCAGTGAGCCTTTGTTTTCATTCTTCAGATGATCAAGAATTCATATTTTATCTACCTATGGGTAGTGTTTCTTGTTAGCTATTCAGGTGGTCAATAGGTAAGGCTACCCTCCATGTTAAGAACATTTTACCTTATTACAGAAGTTTGGGGTTTGAAATGAATTAGGATGCTTCTGCTTTTTGACCCGATACAAACCCTTGAGTAACTATTAAAATGCAAAAGAAAGCAGAGGGGGAAAGGCTCTTTAAACTAAGTGTTGTGTGGTGAGAGGGTGGTGGTGGAGCAGGGATGGAGAAGAGACTGAAACTCTGGGCAATGTGGTGGCTAGTTCATCAACTTGACACAAACTAGAATCATTCAGGAAGAAGGAACCTCAGTTGAGAAGATGCTTCCACTTGATTGTCTTATGGGTGCTTGTGATACCTTTCTGTAAAATTTAATTCATGATTGATGTGTAAGAGCCTCTAGACTGGTGGTTCTGGGTTCTCTAAGAAAGTAGACTGAGAAACCTTGAGGAACAAACCAGTCAACAGCAGCCCTCCATGGTTACTGCATCAACTCCTGCCTCCAAGGATCCTGCCCTGTTTGAGTTTCTGGCCTGACTTCGTTCCATGATGAACAACGTTTTTGAAGCATAAGCCAAATAAACCCTTTTCTTCCCAAGTTGCTTTTGGTGATGGTGTTTTCCTATGGTATCTTGAGTGTGAACTTCTGAATTGGAAATGCTGATGCTGCCGTGGCAGAGACATAGTTACACATTGCCAGCTACCATGGAATGTATGGCTCCAAGAGTAAGCCCTGGTGTAAACTCTGGGATTTAATTACATGTATTGGCATTGGCTCACAAATTGTCACAAACTTCCACACTCATGCTACATGCTTATAGACTGGGAAAGCTGGAAGGAGGCAGGAGAAGGGTATATGGGAACTGTTTGCACAGCCTGTTAGTCTACGAACCAGCAGCTACTATGAAAAATCTACTCTCTTAAATTGTTTGTTATATTATGAATGACTTCATTTATCCTTTCTGAATCAAATTAAAGATCATTCTGGATCAAAATTTCAATTGGAATCAAAATATTCTAGACAGTGTTGCTGTCTGAAACAAAAAATTCTTGCATCAAATTATACTTGCACTACTTCCCTATTTCTCCCTCCTTCATTCTGTCATGTCTGAACCTTTGCCTTTTCTTCCTGGTAATTTTATTATTTTTTTCAATGTTTATTTTATTTTATTTTGTGTGTATGTGTGTATGACTGTATGTCTGTGTACCTACCGTGTGTGTGCTGTAGCCTTTAGAGGTCAGAAGAAAACTGGAGTTACTGACAGTTGTGAGCCACCATGTGGATGCTGGGAACTGAACCTGGATCCTCTGAGAGCAGCCAGTGCATCTTTACAGCACTGTGGTCCTTTTCAAGCGTTCAGAAGTAGGAGAGATGAGCAGGAGTGAGAGAGCCGTGGACGTGCAGCACAGCTCCATCCTTGTTCTTCCTGTAGTATTCCCCAATGCCTTCTTGCCTGAAGTATTCTAGTGCAAATACCAGATATACAATTTTACATGACTGTGTCTTTTAACATATAGTTACTGTTTTGTTTAGAAGGTTTTAATATTAAGTTCTAACTTGTATCATGTTATATCTTCTACTTTGAAGATCTTTTAAAAGGCTGCTGCTTTTTCCTTTATACATGTGTGTGTGTCATGTGCATGCGTATGTTTGCATGCACTCTTGTATGCCCAGGTACATGCACACATACATTCGTGTGCATGTGAGGAACTGAAATAGACATCAGGTGTTTCCTTCAATCAATGTCCACTTTATTTAGCAATACCCTCTTTCTGGACCTGGAGCATTGCCGGCTCTGGCTGGTCTAGCTGGCCAGCTGGCCACAGAACCCGGCCTCTGCCTCCTGAGCGGTAGGATGACCAACAGTCGCTGCACCTGTTTGGCTTTTATGTGAGTTTTGAGGATCTGAACTCAGGTCCTTACACTTGTGTACCAAGTGATTTATCCATTGTTCCATCTCTCCAGCCCTCAAATGTTGCTTTATCTTAAAAACAGTTAAGGTTTTGTTTTGCAGCTTTTATAAACTATTTTGCTGTCTTTGAGTTCTGGACCTTTTTTGGAGGTTTTGAGACAAGGTCTCACTATGTAGTCCTAGCTGGCCTGGAACTCACTGTGTAGGCCAGGATGGTGTCAAACTCACTGAGATCCTCTTGCCTCTCCCTCCCTAGTGCTAGCATTAAAGGCCTTGAGCCAACATGCCCCACCAAGTTTTGGATTTCCGCTCACACTTTAATATCCCAATTTGGCTCTCTTGTTAACAGGTTCCTCAGGCTGCCAATCATTTTCTGAAGTTCTGGAGGCTTGCAGATAGAGGCTGTCTTTCTGCACATGGCCTTGCACTGTACTCTGTATGCCTGTGCCCAGTCCCTTCTTATAAAGGCCCTAGACATACTGGTGCAGGGCCCACTCCAATGGCCTCATTTACAGTACTTTCGTCATTTAAGTTCCTGTCTCCTGATATACAGTCTCATTCTGAGGTGGCAAGGGTTAGAACTTCAAGATAGAATATGTGAGGGGAAGACACTCAGCCCCTAGCAGTCTTGTCTTCCTCTGTTTATTCTCAGTAGGAGTTCTCCAAGATGGAGCCTAAGTTTGTGCAGCTTCTCTTGAATATAGCTATTATTTTCAAGGTGAGTTTGCAGGAGTCATGTGCTGAGGGCTCCTTCAACATGCTTTTTATCCTTTATTCCTGTGGATCAAAAGTCTAATAACTTTGGGTCTTTACTTTGAAATTCCGTATTCCCAGGAGGAAGGCCTTCAGAATTTTAATGGGGGTACATGTTAGATCCTGTTCTAGACAAAGAGTCTTTCTGAACCTAGAGAGCAGAACCAAAAATAATGGAATCCATCATCCTTCTTGATGGGGCCTGCAGCAGCAGGCACAGTGAAGAGCCTCTGTCACGTGTACGAGGGCAGATTCCTTCTATTTTAGCGGGTGATCATAACTACTCTAGGATATTCACATTTGTATCCTACTCAAGCATGGCTGACCCACAGGCCGTTTCCAGTACCTGTCCAGTTATACTAATGTGTTTACTAAAGATATTAGCAAAACATGCTAATTTAAAATGATATTACTTAGAGATTTGGAATGTGTACCATATGCCTCTCCTCGGTAAATACTGATGGAGTTCTGGATAAGTGTGCTCTGAAGGAGGGATTTCGCACATTTCAACACGATGTTTGTAGCATGAATCTAGTTAGTCTTAATAATAAAACCCAGAGGCAGATAGCAAGAAAAATGCTGGAAAATCAGAGAAATAAAGGAGCCAGCCACCAGAGAGACCTTTTACCTCTACCGAATATTCAGACAAGAGTGGGCAAGATCCTGTCTCCACCTCCCTGGTGCTGGGATTCAAGCTGTGAGTCACCACTGCTTGGCCCCGTTTCTCTTTTAGACAGATTCAATCTCATGTAGCCAGGGTGGCCTTCAGCTCACAGGGCTCTGTCTGCCTCTGAGTGCTGGGATTAAAGGTGTGTGTCACCACCGCCTGGCTAACTAGTGGCTCACTCTGCACTCTGATCTTCAGGAAAGCTCTGCTATAGCACAGACAAATATCACCACAGCCATTCATGATTTAGAATGCTGGACTTTATGCTTTGGGCCGTGTGATTGCTATCTGTCAAACATTTGTAGTCAAGCATCCCACTGTTCAGGATTCTGTTCTCATCGCCCTCCCTGCACAGTATCTGAGTGACGCCTCCGTGATCTGTCGTAGGATCCACTTGCTATTAGCATGATCACTTGTGCAATTATGGTTTGTCCAGTTCTCCTCAGGAGGAAGGCCTGCTTATGTAGTTACCTATTTTTATAAATGCCTTAGAAACTAAATTTAGAGTAAAGTCTGAAAAGTTTAGGTCAGGAATGAATAAGCGGCTGTCATAGCTCCTTCATGGTTCCCTGAAGAGCAACACACACTGATTCAGCCATATATTATTATTTTAATCATGCTTTATAACAAGAAAATAAAAACCCTTTAAGTGACTTTTATGTTTACTTATTTTTTTATTTTTAAATGATTTCTGATTTGTAATAAAGATGGGGAAGTGGAAGGGACCCTGAGCTCCCATCACTTAGCCCAACCTACAGTTGCCCTTTCTGTAAGTTCATGTGCAGAGCCACATATACCTATCTATCACACATAGATAGTCTCTGAGTAGAATTTTAGACCTCATGTCCCACCTAGAACCATGAGATATTTTTCCCATAGCCATAGAACCCCAATCAGGACAGTGACACTGACACATTGCTGTTATCTAGTCTGTGCATAGGACCTAATGTTTACCGGAGACCTCACTAATGCTTGCTATAGTGGAGAAAATGTCTAGGTCAGGGTTATATGCCACACATAATCATTCTTTTCCCCCCGCCCCCACTTTTTCTGTTTTCTTTTGTTTTTTTGAGATTGAGTCTCTCAGTTCAGCCCAAGCTAGCCTTGCACTTGGGATAATCCTGCCTCTGCTTCTTGAGTACTGGGGTTATGGACCCATGCTCCCACACTCAGCCCTCTTTTTTGTATCTTTTAATCTAGAATGATCCCACAGTCTTTGAAAAGCATAGGTCACTTGTTAAAACAGCATGTTTTTATTCGGAGTTCGCATGTTTTCTCAAGGCAGCCTCGGCCTTCTGCAGGACGGCACCAGCAGTGGGCTGCTCCGGTGCATGCCATGCGGTGTACTCCATGCCGTGTCACGAGCGTCTCTCCTCACTCTGCTGGCGTAGGTTGTGTGAAGTTAGTACGTGCAGCATTTCCGTGCTGCCCAGACACTGGGCTTCCTTTTGTCATCAGTAAAGTACCTTATAGGGAGATTTCCCTAAAATTCTGTAAATATTTTATTTTAGCTATCTCCCCAGAGTTTTTAACACTCACTAACTTGATCATACTTCCTAACTTCTCTCCAGTACTATTCTCTCTGTACCGGTCATAAAAAGAGAAAATTGAATCTTTCACTTAATTGAAACTTATTTTGAACAAGGGTGTGTAAACACTATGGTTTGGCACATAGTAGGTTTACATCTTGAATAGTTAAGAATGCCTAGATACTTTTTCACATGAAATTGGAGTTGAGTGTTAATAGAAGGGTTTTGCACTTGTTTCTTGTAGAATATTGTTTCTCAGAAATCATAATTTGATTTAAAATATATATGCAATAAACTGTTTAATAAGATCTTTATTTAGTGTCACATTTATTTTACAAAGGGTAGATGCTTATTTTAGCAATGATTTGTCATTAAAATTATGTCAAAATGTCTTAAAATGTTGTTGCAACTGTAAACAAACTCATAACACACACAGAGCTAATTATGGATGCCATCTGTTTATTTTTACCAAGGTTTTTTTTTTTTTAAAGACCATGGCATTGTCTGCTTGTGATAAGCTCCAGGATTATTGTAATGACTAAGCCCTGTCCTTCAATTAGTGCAGTCGAGGCCAGAAGATAATTCGCTTGTTCAGTGACCTTTTCCTGTGTCCATGTTGAAGTATGACATGTCACGATAGGGAAATTATAGTGACATATACCTAGAACTTAATTTTTACAAGGAAAAATTGGTATCAAAGTAGATATGCCCAAAGCTTTCTGAAATTTTTAGAATTTATTTGAGATTTTAGATGAAAGATTATGTGTTCTTTTTCAGTGTTGTAAATGGCTTTATTTTAACCCACATTTAAAGATTTGTAAGCAAAATGTCAATCAAATTATAATGACGTATCTCTGTTCATGTGCCTGTGTGTCAGTTGCATGTGTTTGCACATATGTATCCCATGTGCTGGTGTGGAAGGCCAGGTACTCCCCTGGCAGCGTCAGCTGAAATAGTTATCAGCAGTCTGCTGAGAAAGCAGAGTGGTTTCCCTCACCCTGTTTTGCTATTGTGCATGCTAAGCACTGCCCACGCCTGTCTGGAGGGAAGGCAACCTGAAGGCTCCATCTGCTGCTTCCTGCCATGCTGCACTGATGCGAGATTACGCTAATCTTGCTGCTTGTCAGGACAGGTTAGTGAAAGCATGCAAGTGGGCACAGCTCAGACTAGATGAAGGCTTGAGAACACCAGCAGCCTCCCCACGCGTGCCGCTGGCTGCCAGCCGTGTTGAGAACTGCAGCAAATGTAAAGTTAAACTGTTAAGTGTTGCACCACAAATTAATCAAAATCAGGAAAAGTAACCCAAAAGCATGTAAATGTGTTCAGGCGTTGCTCTGTCATCTGTGTAGAATTGTGTTTGTTCTTTCATTGTGTGTGTTTCACTGGGAATTTTCAGTCAAGTATTGTTAAAGGTTAAACACAATTAACTTCCCTTGACTCTGAAACTTGGAATTTTTGTTGTTGATGTCCATTTATTTGCCTTTTTCTTCATCTATTAACTGGAGGTCTTGGCCTTACAGGTTGAGCATCCTGTCACAGAATGCATTACTGGCCTGGATTTAGTCCAAGAAATGATCCGTGTTGCTAAGGGTTACCCTCTCAGGCACAAGCAAGAGGATATTCCCCTCAGTGGATGGGCAGTTGAATGTCGGGTTTATGCTGAGGTAAAGTGTGTTCTGAGGGGAGGCAGGAGGGTGGTTATGTCCAAGGCAGAGCAGCCAGTGTGGCTAAACTGCAGGTAGAGCCAGCGTTTGATAACCTGTGGTAAAAGCAGAACATTAGGTAATTTGGAACAATTAAAAATAAAATGGAATTCAAGTCCTGCTCCTGTCTTTCTGCGTGGGGAAGTCAATAGCAATGTGTTGAGAAGCAGCAGAGCCTCTGCTCAGGGTTGCTGACTTTGTCGTTTATGATTCCAGGGAAGGGGACTAAATTTAAAGCTTTTGGTAAAGCATGCACTCTTCATTCATAATTTTAATTACAGGTTTTTTTTCCAAAGTCTTAGTCTGACAATCAGTACAAATCAGTTATCAGATCATTTAGTACTGAAGATGCTTTCTTCATATAACTGAAGAACGCCACATACAGATTTTATCTTTCAGATGCAAAAGTGGTTTGTAATGTACAGCAGTGTAGTACTAACATCTTTAAGAGTGCCAGGAGCTGTTAGTCATATGTGACGCGATGACTCCGAATTCCCAGTTCCGTTCTCCATGTTTATGAGTAGAGCATGTATATGTGTGTAAGCATGTGCAGCTTTTTTCTGAGTCTTTGTTTGATGAACTCAGCTTCTCAGCTTTACCATATGTGAGTTGTTTGGAGAAGTAAGAGAAACAATCTCTTGGGTGTGTTGCATTTGTTGTTCTGATAGGAGTTACATTTGATGGAGGGGTCTAGGTCATTTTATTTTTTCCTAAGGCATTCTAAGAAGTTTTAGAAAAAGTTGGAATTTTACCAACTTCACTAAAGTATGATGGAGGTCAGGCTGATCTCTGTTTGCAGTTCTGTTTGATTTAAATATACTTAGAAGTTGTCTAGAGGATGAGACATTCGTACTCTGGCATCTGTGAACTGGTAAATACTGTATGTTAAAAATAGACCTATAAATACTCTTCATTGTAGTTAACCTTGCTCGTGCTGGTTTATGTTTCAAAGACTGTGCTTCCTTTCCTTTGAACCTCCAGGACCCCTACAAGTCCTTCGGCTTACCGTCTATTGGGAGACTGTCTCAGTACCAAGAGCCGATACATCTACCTGGTGTAAGTCATTAACTGTGATACCAACTGAGGGGCTCAGACCTTGATTTATGCCATGCTTTTATGTTAGAGCATGTCAACACCAAAGGGTGTAAATTGAGGGACAAGGGAAATTCATGGGGAGTCAGTTTTTGTGTTAAGTAAAAAAATATTTTTTATACTTTCTGGTATTTAGAAACATCAGAATCCACTCAACAGGGTAAGTTCAAATACATCTAATCATATAAATGATACTTTATACTGTAAAAGATTATAATATCCTAAGAATGGGAAATGACTTTTTGTGTTAAAAATATAATCTTTTCTTTAAAAAAAAAATCTAATCCAGCCCCCTGTTGTAGTCAGATGGCAAGAAATTCAAGCACAAAATCAGCTCATCAGCAGGACTTTACTAAGGAGAACAGAGTAACTCATTCTGTGTAGTATCACTAGCTTTAAGGAAAAAGTGACCATAGTTTATTTTATTCCATGGTTGGTCTATTCCTTGTCCCTTAAGCAATGTGGTTGCATAAAAAGAACAAGGGTGGCACCTCTGTTAATCAAGGCACTGAGTGCACAGATGACGTAATGCTAGCTGTGGTGGCAAGGCTGTAGCATCTGTGAATAAGACTGTTCAGTTTTATGGGTGGCAAGAAGATGGTGAAAGATTGCAGGAAGAATTCTAAATCTGAAGATGTTATTGGATATATGATTTATTTCACTTTTAAACTGTTTTTGCCCATGTGCTTTCTAAAGGGATTTGACCCCTTCTAGGCCTAGAGACTCCATGCTGTGTTCAAAGCGTGGAGGCAGAAAAAAATTGTAAAGATTGAGCAGGCATTATGTGATGCTAAATAGCACATGAGAGCAAGTGTCACAGGGACATATCTAAACACTTTTTTAATCAAACAAAAAAGTCTTAAATAAGAAGCATAATGATTACTCTGGTTGTTAGGAGTTTCCACCATGTTGTAATAGCTCACAGAATGTCAAACATTTTGCCCTCTCAAGTTTTTGCAATTTGCAATTTTCAAACGTGAGACCTGTTGAAAGTACAAGTGATAATGGACAAACTCTACCCCCTACAGTCTTTGTCCCACCAAATCTTTCTTCAATTAATGCTGCAGCAGGAGTTTTATGTAATAACATTTGCAGTTGCGATCCATCCATAGAAAGAAAAAACAATTAAAATGCCTTAAATGTTCTGCTTACTGCTGTTATTTGCGTGTGTGAATGTTGCATGTCAGCTAAATGGACCAAGGAATAGATGAAGAGATTGGGGGCAGGAGAGTGCGCACTAAGCTTTGTCTATCATTATTGCCGGGAGCAATCAAATTGATGTCAGCAGGACAGTAGATGCGCTGACAGCTGTAATTATGTATCTCCATGGTGATCACTTTTGGCCTGTCATGGAGGCCCATGAGTCCCCTCCCTTAGAAGCATTTAATCAGATTGGGCTGTCACTTGTCAGGTAGACACGGCGGGCTGGGAGTTGTGCTGAGGGGGAGGTGAGTTGAGAATGAAGGGTGGGACACGCCTGATAGTTTCCAGGGTCCAGGATTTGGCTGACGAAAGCAATTTTAATCTTTAAACTCAGGAGGTTTCTGAGGACTGACTTGAGAACCTGACACTTGGGGAGCATGGGTGTTTTTAGTGTGGTCCCTCTTCCCCTCACTTTACTAAAACTGGATGTGTCAGCTTCACTTGGGAAGCCGGTTCTGGCTCTTAGGTTTCTTGGTCACAAGAAGGAGCAAATACTTCAGAGTTGACTTTGGTCCACAGCTTTCACATACATCTTTAAGCCCAAAACACGTTGTCAGGGCAGGGATGAGGCTCTTCCTATAGTCTTTGATTGTTCTGTTTAGAGCTCTATTTGACTTTACCCTTGAAGTGGTCAGTGGAAGTTTACGCAGGCTTTGTTTTCATAGATGAATGGGCACCAAATTTGGTTTTTAATTGGTTGTTAGAAGAAAAATATATAGTTGGTTTTTATTTGGACAAACCTACATAAACAGTTAAAAGTCAGGGCTCTTTTTTGCTTTATATAGTTTCTTTGGGAATGTTGATCTGTCTGCATGTGCTGATTATATATGATACATTTTGATTTGACCCTGTGGGTTTAAAGTGACAAATTTCTGTAATTATTTTAGTAAACAACAAAGACAGTTATACTTAGCTTTTAGGGTGGTATTATTTAAGATAATGAAAACTGTGTTATGAACTTCAGGGGAATACAGTAATATTCCTTATCACCTGTAGTATTTTACTGGTGCATTGGACATGAGCTATGCAGCGGATGACAAGATGCATTGAAAGTCGGAGCCTCAGGCCCGCAGCCACCCTGGTGCCAAACAGGCTTTGGCCATGCGCTGCGGGTAGAAAGCAACCAAGCTGGGGAGAGAAGCTCTGACTTATTGGCACCCAAACTAATAAAATGGCATCTTTCCTCTTAACCCGGTTACTAACGACCGTTTAAATGCCAGGAGAAAACTCACTAAAACTTTGCTGCTTTCACAGCCCCCTATGAAATCTTTCCCATTTTTTACAAACATCAAATTTTATACAATTTGTGCCCTAAAGCTTGTTCTCAGTAAATGAAGACTGTGCACATCTTGTACAAATGTGGAGTGGCTTTCACTTTGAGACCTTCCTTTGGAATTTGTGCACATGGACCCAAATTGTTGCTTTGCTGCGCATGCAAAAATCATAGCGTGTTCCAGCTTTCTCTTTAAAACCTTAAAAGAGAAGAGCAGTGTGATTTTTCACTTATCTTCAATTGCCATGTAATAAAGCCGTCACCTACCTTCATGTGGGTATTCTAGACATGAGGTTCTATGTACGGTCCCTTGATAATTGCCTAAATTAAAATATTAAAGGCTAGCAGCCGCTGCGTTGACCTTTTCCTGCCTTGCCACAGACAGATAAGCTGCTATTTATTGGGTGGCCTCCTTCTCACAGGTGACAGAGTTTCCTGTCTTCTCTTCCCACCCCTTACAATATTGGGCACTGCAGTCCTGCTGCTTTGGAAGCTTCGATTAAATTCTCCCATCCTCAAGCCCTAGGATATGATGCCTCCCAGTCTTAAATATTTTGATTAGTTTCTAAATACTTCAGATCCCAAACTTGGTCACAATAAATCTAATAAATGTCCTGTCCTTGGCAGATGCTCATTCCAAGTTTTACATGGCTAACCTCTGCTGTGCTGCTGGTATCAAGCTGAGAGAGGAAAACAAGAATCAGTGATGCATTAACTAACTTTTTGGCTGGTTAGCAGCAACCAGGGGCTTCAAAAGGATATTTTGAACCTGTGCCGGTCCTCCCCAAGATGAAAAGTACAGAATCCAAACTCTAATTGGAGCTTGCATCCTCACAGAGAGCCTTGTGGAAAGCTGTGTAAACACGAAGGCCTCTGGGGACCAAGAGATCAGAAAATAGCGTTCACAGTTGAGGGGTGAGGCAAAGGAGGAAAAGTGTTGCCGACTTGAAAGCCTGGCCAGTTCTTATGGCTCAGAGGGCCTGTGAGGGAGAGGAATAGCGGGGCCTCCCCAGCGCCCCTCGAGGGAGGGGGCTTTAGTGGGCATCTTCCCAACACGCTGCAGCCATTGGCAGGTGTGCCCTAGGGTAAGGGTGTATGAAGCTTCCCTCCTCCCAGTTTCTTTTTTTTTTTTTTTTTTTTTTTTTTTTTTTTTTTTTTTTTTTTTTTTTTTTTTTTTTTTTTTTTTTTTTTAGTGAAAGAACAAAAATTGTATGCCGTAGTATATCAAGAGATCAAAGTTCAAGATCAGACCCTCATTGTGTATCGGGGTTGTTTTCAGTTTTCCCGAGGCAGGGATGTTGAGATTGTAACTTTATTACCCCTTTCGCCATGGAAAAATAGCTTGTGGTTAAATAAAACAAATCTGCCCAATATGAAGTAACGTACTTTTTCTCTTCTTTCTCAGGTCCGAGTTGACAGTGGCATCCAACCAGGAAGTGATATCAGCATCTATTATGACCCTATGATATCAAAAGTTAGTTCCATTTCTTTATTTTCTTTGAAACAGTACACACATTTAATTAAGGAATCAGAAGTTGAGCCTTTTTCTTAACAATGTCCTGTAATTAAACAAACCAGAAAGCAGTATGTGAAAGTGAAAACAGTTATCTCATAGCTTTGTAGGGCTTCCTTAGCCATAGACAAGCCACACAGTCACCATCTGCCAGCGCGGCCCCTGTGCACATGCGCAGCTCCCATCTACCGTCCCCGTTCCTGTGCACATGCGCAGCTCCCGTCTTTACCAGTGGCAGCTCGGCCTACTGCAATGAAAGAAATTAGGCTGGTTTTGCCCTTTCAAAAGAGGGTGGTGTAAGTGGCAGGTTCTTTGGAGAACTGGTCCCGTAGGCTGTATTTGTTAAGAGTGCTTTTGACCTTCGAAGGTTTTCCAAATTACAGCTTGCATGGTTTCAGGCTTTGTTGTTTACATTGTGGCTGGAACCCAGAGCCTGGTGCGTCCCAGCCAGCGCCGCACCACTGAGCCGCCGCACGACACAGCTTTTATAGAAAAGTGTACAATAGGATTGGCCTATGTGCTTTTTTTAAACTTTAACTTAGCAGAGTAAGTTAAAAAATCATGAATCTCTAAAATCTTAAGACTTCATAAATGGTAAAATGCTACAATAGTTAAACTTGTGTTTTTATTAAAAAATCCCTTGTCTCTGAAACAGTAAAGGACTGATTATCATCCAGTTTTTGTTTTTGTTTTGTTTTTTAGTTTTGTGCTGGGGATCAAACAGGGACCATGCAAGTTTGTCCAGCACTCTGCCACGAACCACATCCCATCCCCAGAGTACTTTCTTATATGGGTGTAGTTGAAAGCACAAGTCATTTTTTGTCTTTGTAATTTTTTCACATAAGTTTTTACCATTAATATTCTTAAAAGAAATCTTAGATGTTTTATTTATTATAGAAACACACTCTGAAAGAAAAAATACACAAAATATTATAAACTGATTTTCAAATTTGCTCTTTTTTTTTAGATGAATGTACTCCCATTCAGAAAAATACCCTACAAATTTTCTAGATAACTTGTATGTGTGAAATTTATTTTTCCTGAGACAGTGTCTCACTATGTAGCTGGATGACCTATAATGTGCTTTTTAGACCAGACTGGTCTCAAACTCACAGAGATCTGTCTGTGTCTGCCTCCCAAGTGCTGGCCTTAAAGATTTGTGCCACCATGTGGCAAACTGGCTTTATATTGAAGAGCTTATAAAATTTACTAAAATAATTATAGCCTATAATTCAATGGTATGCATCAGAAAAAGCCTTAATATATATTTTCAAAGTCTTATTTTTTTAGATTTTAGAGGTTACATGTTAAAAGATGCAGATTCACGCAGAAATATAACCTTCCTCGTTGTTACCTAGCACCTTTAGTTTTGTGTTGTTCTACAGGCGACAGGAATTTTAAGGCAGCCTAGCCTTGTATTTCACTTTCATGCTGACTCTTTTGAAAGCTACAAATGTTTTGGTTGTTTGGGAAATCAAACTTGGAAGCCTTGAAAACCAGGGAAATTAGAAACTTGGTCCCCTGCCCCACACCATGCCCTGTGCTGATGGGCGGTGCCCCTCCTCGCTCGCCTTTCTTCTGTGCTTGTTTTCAGAACATGCCTGTTTTGCTTTCAAATATGTCTTTACTATGACAATGATATTTAAGAGGAACATCAGTGATAGGCTGGTTCTCATCTGTTTATTCAAAGAAATCTTAATTGACATATTTTATATTAAACAATTGGAGCACTGTGAGAATTGAGAAGACACAGTGGTGAATGTGTTAGGAAGGGTTAAACCTTTACTAGGCCTCGTCACTCAATATGTGGCTGGCTCTACATACCATCTTGTTTGTTTACTTATAGCTAATCACATATGGGTCTGATAGAGCAGAAGCACTGAAGAGGATGGAAGATGCCCTGGATAATTACGTGATCCGAGGTAAAATGCAAACATTTGCCATTCTGTTACTGTGTGCGGCACCCGGTTCTAGAGGACAGCGTGAAGGCTTTGTAATGAGGGAATTCCACGAATCAGTTGCTTACTGTGCTTAAATGAAAATGAGAAAAATGTGAATGGGTTAAGCATAGACACTGGGCACAGATGCTCGACTCTCTGCAGTCCAAGGTATTTATTTGAACATAGATAGGACATAGCTTTTCCTCTAAATGACTCATGGTATCTTGTAGTTGAACATTGTATGTAATGTGAGAGACTGTGAAGATCCATTATCCCTAGTAGTTGGATATCAAGTTCTCTGTGTCTGTGAGTCTCTGGGTCAGGAAGTGGGAAGCTTGCCGACGTGAGCAGATGAACATAGGGCCTTACATTTGATTAATTCAGGGATTGGGAAAACAGATCTTGGCTTCTGCTTGGAGAAAAGTTAGGTAGTTTGCTAGGAAGTGTGGTTTTCTTCCCCGTGTCTCTGTCCTCATGCAAGCCTTCCAAGAGCAGTGTTGCCTGAATCAGAAGTCACTCTTGCAATCGAGTCTGTAAAGTGGCTATTCTACCCACTTTGAGGAGAAAATTATATACTAAATGTAAGTACTAACTTTGCATTAGTAATGAAAAGAATTTTGCTATGACATCAGTCCACTATAATTTTGGATGGTGCTGGATCATTTTCAGACTCTGCTCTTCCAGCGGATCTGAGTTTGGTTTCATCCACATAGGTGGCTCAAACCACCCGCAACTCTAGCTCCAGGGGATCTGGTGTCTTCTTCTGGCCTCCGTGGGTACAGACATCTATGTGTTCATGCAGGTATCGGAATAAAGACACAGGGTTAGCAGGCAGTGGAGTGGGCATGCTGGAAATGAGTGGGGGATGGGAATCAAAAGTAAATGGGGTAAAGGTGGAGACTCTGTGACTACGAATGTGACTGGTTTTGAAATTGGACTCATCAGGGTCGTAAGTAAGGCTCAGAACGGAATATTAACAACTAATGGGACACATTTCAGATGAACCACATAATCCTGCAGAAGGGTGAGGGTGTGGGGAGAACTAACCCAAATAACTTAATCATTTATTAACCATACACATCCCTAGGCTAAAGAGAAAATATGTCTAAATAAATATTAAACTCTAATTAGTACGTTTATTTTTCATAGTTGGTGGATTAGCAGGTCTGAAACCAATTTATGTACATTCTGGAATTGAGGAAATAAATACATGTATTGTGGATAATAAGAACCAAGTTTTCTCTTGTCAGGAAGGCAGTAACAGATGTGGGAATGAGTGCCTGGGGGTGGAGTGAACCCTGTGTGTGGTATGAGGTTGAGTCTGAAGGTATCCATGAGAACACTTGGGCTTTAATATAAACTCTGTAAAGGTGTGTGCATATGTGTATACATGTCCGTGTGTACACACGCCATATGTACATTCTCTAGCTGAAGGTTCTGAACTTTGGCACAGTTGACACTTTGGGTGTTAGTCCTGTGTAAAGTGTGCTCGTCCATGTGCGTGGCTTCTGTTCCCTCAGTTTACTAAATGTGTCCAGGCTTCAGGAACAGCATGAGATGAGCCTGAAGGGCAAAGCTGTCCTGGGAGAGCGGATCAGGACAGGCGTGATTCACATGTCTTCCCAGCTCTCCCCTGGACTCCACTTACTCAGTAGGCTGAGGCCGGAGCTCCAGGCCAGTTTTGGCTTCAGTGTGATGCCCTGTATAAACTGTAAAACAAACAAACAAACAAAGGAAAACCTCAAAAGCAGGCAGGTCGGTTAGGAAGACTCAGGAGCTGCCTGAAGAGGCCTCCACTGGTCAGACTGGGAGTTTGCCACGAGGAAGTAGTGCCAGCAGCAACTTACACCCTGTAGCTGAAGTGAGAGTCAGGAGCTGGAAATGCTTGGGCTGGGTAAATGAAGGAGACAGCATGGCTCCTCCACATAGATTGTAAACCAACACATGTAGAAAAAGCACTACATTGAGAATATAAAATATAAGAAAATCAGTAGATGCTGAAGTTAGCGGGGAAAATGGAGAACCAGCTATTTTTATAGTTTCTTGGCATCCCAACATATATACTTAATAAACCATGGAAACTGTTTCATGCTAGCAACCTTACCAAGCGGCCAGGGCTCACCTCTTGTTATCATCTGTGACACACATGCACATGCGTGCACACACAAGCATGCAGACACACAACTGAAATGGGTGGACGGAATATAATCATGAGGAAACACCAGACGTGCCACCCTGAAAGACAATCAACAAAATAAATGGTCTCTGCTCTCCAAAGGTGTCAAGGTCACAAACACAAAGAGAAGGCCTCGGCTTATCTAGATCAAAGCAACCAGACACACAGACTGCTCAGTGCCAGGGTTTCACACTAGATCATGGACCAGGAAAAAAGGCTTTCCTTTGTAGTAAAAGTCATAAGTGCACAATGGGAGAAATCTGAGTAAAGTCTGTAGATTAGATAGACACTGGGTTGCAGACGAGACCTATCTTCTTGTTAGAAACTTCACAGGACAATATTTAGAGGCTATCCTGTCTTCAACTTACCCTCAAGTGTTTCTGTTAGAAAATGGTGTGTGTGGTCTGTGGTCTATGCATCCAGAGAATCAGCACAGAGATATGCGGAGGGGCCGCAGACTCAGAGCCTGGGTCAAGGGTGTACAACAATTATCGAGTTTTGCCAACTTTTGAAGATTCTGAAATTATTACAGAATAAGTTGTTTTTTTGTTTTGTTTTTTAAATAAAAGGCTCCTTCCCTTCTCCCTACTATTATCTTTGATCTGTATTTATTTACCTGGTAAATTCTAAAGGGTAGCTGTGTTTTAAAACCGTATTGTAAAGGGCAGGAAAGGAAGGAGAGTTTACTGTATTGTTAAGTTACTGCTTCGTTGGTCAAACGTGGATTCCCTCATAGATGCACAAAATTACTTGTAAGCTTTTGTGAAAGTCGAGAAATTTTAGAGCACAGTATACCTAGATTAAACTTAATTTCCAAGTCCCCAGGAAAAAAGCAATGGCCTCGGCCTCTGTTTGATCCTGGTGGAGTGCACAGCTAGTGTCTGGCCTGCTGTTTTGGAACCAGCAGGCAGTCAGAAGGCGGCTCCAGGGGCCTCCCTCTGTGGCCCGGTCATGATTTCTCATGCAGATGGGATCTGATGAACTCTGGCACAAGTCACCCCAATTCCCAATCTAAAACTCTCAGTCATAATTTTTATGATTATGTGATTAATAATATTAGTGAGGCTATAAACTAACTCTGAAAGAATTCTCTACTGTCCACATACTGTTTATACAGGGACTCATTCCAATGGCATTCTCTTTCCTGGGACATGGAAAGAAAGCAACTAAATGTATAGTGGTACCTCTCATATGGATTGTCCCTTCCATCTGGCGTTTTGAGCTTTTTATGTATGGACTAGTTTCCTGATTATTCTGTTTTGGCTTTAGAATTACTTCCTGGACAGTAGTTCTTGGAGCAGGTAGTTGCGCTATCATCCATACATGGAAAAGTGAGTGTTGCATCACTGTCTACCTTAGACAAGCAAAACAGCTGATGATTTGATTTCACATAGTTAGTGTGTGGTATGCTATTGGGGGGGGGCTGCTTGTTCGTTCCTGGCTGCCTAGACCCGAAATAACCACACAGAAACTATATTATTTGAATCACTGTTTGGCCAATCACTTAAGTGTATTGCTAGCTAGCTCTTCTTTGGTTGACCCATTTCTATCATTTTATATTTGACCACGAGGCACATGCCCTACCAGCAAGGTTCTGGCTGGTGGGTCCACCTATTCTCTTTATAGATGTCTCTTCAGCCTGGCTGTATTCTGTTAAGCCATTGGCCGAAAGCAGCTTTTTTATTAACCAACAAAAGCAACACATAGACAGAAGGACTTCCCACACCAGTATGCTGTTCAGAGAACTTTAAGGACAAATGTATTTGAGTTTTAATTTTATTCTTGAAACATTATTTAGTGAAATCTGAGTCTTTTTCATGTTTTATTTACTATACATGTAGAAAGATTTTTAAAAAAATTCTTCAAGGAATGTAAGCAGTCTAGATGCCCATCAATAGATGGATATGTATTGTAAGTGTGATGTATATATATACAATTGAGTTATATATATGTGTGTATATATATGATATATAGACACAGTAGAATTTTACTCTGCTGAAAAGAAAAATGAAATTATGAAAATTTCAGAAAAGTAGATGGGGTTGGAGAAGAATTATATTAAGCAAGATGACCCAGACTCAGAAAGATACCAACCCTGCCTTCTTGTTCACATGATCATGGCCACCCTTGTTTGTTTGTTTATTTATTTTTGTGTGTGTGTTTATAAATGTGGTGAAGCCAGAAAGGACATAAAGATAGTGTAAAATGAGCTTCTTAGGGGGTAGGGGGGAGCATGAGGGCATATGTGACAGGAAGGACGGAGGGAAGGAGATGGGAGGGGATCAACCGTGAAGTTCGTTGGAAGGCTGGTAGAGCACCTAGTACTTTGTGTGCTGACTTAAAAATGTTTTTTAAAAAATGCTGTAACAAAAAACGTCGATGCCCACTTGTGTGCTTGGCTCCATTGTTTAATATCCCAAATATAAGTAATCTTTGTCCATAATCCTTTGGGTTACCTTTGCTAAAGCCAATGCCCCCTTTTCAGCTATGAACATGGAATGAAATCCCAATGCGTCATTCCCCTGCCGTTTGCATTCATTCCATTATTTTGGATATCAGCATCAGAAAGTAACTTTATCTTGTCCAAATTATAAACTGCATTTTTCAGCCATGTTATATTTATTGAGGGCAGATTGTGCTGTTTGGGTATTGGTAGTAAGGAAGGCTGAGGAACCTGTACCAGGACTAGGCTGTAAAGGGAAATTCAGTAAAGCTAACTGTGAAATATTACATATGTGGGTAAATACTTGTTTTATTTCATTAATTGGAGCAATAATTGTAGACATTAGAGTGCCTCACTAACTCATCTACTATTTCGGCAGCAGGTTGGGGAGGGTGTCTAGTGAATGGACAAACTCAGTTGTTGATTTTCATGTGAGAACAATTACTTTTCTTTCTTTGAATTAAACCACTGCTGCTCCTCAGTCTTGTGACTTCAGTCCCTCCCTTGGGTGTTATTTCTGCACACTTTGTGTACTGTGATAGTACCTGTGGCAGTTGACTTCATTTCATTGTGGGTTGACTTCATTTTGCCTGTGTCTGCCGCTTCTCCTGCTCTTTTGCTCCCTTCCTGTTGATGGCCCTGGCCAGGTCTTGAGACTCCCTTACCTTCTGCTGTCTTGGACTGGAATGGGAATCACTCAGACAGCAGCAGCCTGTCTCTCACCGACATCTGTCTCCCTTGCTCAAACTGAAGCACGTGTTTTTCCTCTTGTCCTCTCCATGTCAGCCCAAGCCATCTCTGTTATGCTGCAGAACGCACATCCTTTCCTTAACATTAGCCTAGCCTCCCAGTCTGTGGCTAAATCCCTTACTTCCTCTCAAGTCCCACTCCTTTTCTCCGCAGACACTGCCAGCCCTTTGCTGTGGACCATAGTCTGGGTGGTTTCCATGGTGCAGTTGTGGATAATGTGTTTCCCACCTTCACTCCTATCCCTGTGCATCTTCCTCATGATGTGCAAACCTGCTTCTCTCCCTGCTTCTCACCACCATTCTCATCTTTCGGAAGGGACAGTGACCCTTTTCTGTGGCCTCGTGGACCTTGACTGCTGAACTGGGCTGTGTCTCCTCCTCTTTGGCTTGAGTGCCCGCCTGGCGGTCTTCTCTACACAAATGCCCGCTGGCAACCATTTGCTTTGTGCAACAGTGAAAAACCTATTTTATGTGTATGAGTGCTTTGCTTGCATATATGTATCCATATCATGTACATGTCTTGTGTCCATGGCGTTAGGGTATCAGATCCCCTGAACTGGAGTTTGGGGTGATTGTGAGCCGCCATATGGGTGCTGGGAACTGAACCTGTGTCCTCTGCAAGAGCAACAAGTGTTCTTAACTATTAAGCCGCCTTTCCAGCCCTGTGAAAATTCTTCAAACGGGTGAAATTACTTCTAGAGTCCAGATCTGGAGTTTCCATCCCCACATCTTGCTCCACGTTTGTGTTATGAACTTGCCGTGGTCATTTCTCGTGCACAGGCGCCTCTCTGGCAGATGAGAACCTTCCTCCAAATGTGCTTTGGTTCTGTCCACTTGTGATACAGGTCCAGTTGTTGAACCTCCTTTCCTATCACCACGCTTTTCAAGGAGCTTTTAAAATTCTTGCTCCTTTGGCTTTAAGCATCTTAACAAATGCTGCCTATCTGTAGATAAATGTCACCTTGTTTTCTGTGGCCACTCATTAGGTCATCAGAGGTGTCACAGACCTTCTGTTACCTCTGTAATGAAAGTGTTTGTTTGTTTAATAAAAGTCCTTATAAATGTCTAACATGCCTATGCTTCAGGCATGTGGTTGATTTTGGGTATTCTCTGCCTATTAATGTGAAGTCCTTGGAAGCAGTAATGTTCGGCTATGAGCTAAATTGTTGCCTGCAAAGCAGGGTTGGGATAGGGGTACATTTCTCACAGACATGTAATACCAAGGTGATTTATTTTGCAGTTGAATTCTGGAACTTGGTATGAGGAAAGTGGAATGATTTAAGAATTGGATTTTATACGGTTTAGACATACAGTATTTCGTGAATTGGGAACAGAGATGGTAACATATTTATATAGGTTGGTAATGCTGTCTAGAAGAAAGACATGCATAGAAAAAATGCCTGGGAGGAGATAGTAAGTTGTTAATATTGATTAGCCTACGGATGCATAGTCATTTTGGAAAGAGAAAACCATGTCTCCATATGTGAGCCTTCTGTTCATGGCGACCCGCTGTGACCAAGGTGTCTAGGTGCAGTGGTGTGGACACTATGGAAACAGATGTGGTTTTAAGTAATTATTTTGTTGGTTTTTCCAAATAGTGAGATCATTGAAGGGAATAAACATGTGCACACAGATAGACAGAGAAACAGACTAGGGGTTGATCTACTTCATTTGCATTGCCAAAGTGAGATTCCTGCCATATCAGGAAGCCCCTAAGAGGAGGAAATGAAAGGAAGGTGTTGAACGCATCACTTCAACTTGCATCCCCTTGTTATGCTTAGCGCAAGCAGGGTGGACAATGGAGTCTGAGTGGGTAGGTTTGGTTTTGGTTTTGTTTTCATATTTTTATTAGCTAAGGAGACAACTAATTGAGTTATTCGTAGACAAGGGGAGAGAGAGACAGAGAGAGGGTGTTTTTGTGACACAGGTCAATATTGTTATCTTTCTTATTAGCTCTCCAAGGTCTCTCACTAACCTGGAGCTCACTGATTTGACTAGACTGCCTGGCCAGCAAGCTCCAGGGATCCCCCTGTCTCTGCCTGCCCAACACTGGCATACAGATGTACACAGCTATCCTCAGCATTTTTTACATGGGAGTGAAACTGAGGTCCTTATGCTTGTATGGCAAGCATTTTATCACTTCCCTCATCCTGCCGAAAATCAGATTATAGCTGACTCATTGTTTTCCAATTCTGCCTGAAATTTTGTTTTTAGGTGTTACACACAACATCCCATTGCTTCGCGAGGTGATAGTCAACACACGCTTTGTGAAAGGGGATATCAGCACCAAATTTCTCTCTGATGTGTATCCCGATGGCTTCAAAGGTATGTACATACATGTATGTGCTGAATTATTTAGTTCTCAGGAGTTCATTGAGTTATGCCAGGCTATTTTTATTCTTAATTGCTACACACAGCGTTTCTATTATGAACAAAGGTTCTTTGGCTTCTGTTCTCCTTAGTGTATTAGCTTTTTGCATAATCTTGACCATTAACATTCATGATTTTGATTATACATGGGTGACTCACAAATGTAACCACCTTCATCTTTTCTTTTCAAAAACAAACAAACAAAAAGCTGTGTGTGCAGTTTCTGCTCATGTGTGAGAGTCTAGGTTCATTCCAGCCATGCTGCATACGGAGGATAGAAGACAGTCTCTCAGGTAACAGTTTTAAGTGTAAAAAGTGAACTTTTGGATGAAGAAAATGTCCTTGTGTTAAATTTAACACTGACAAGTTGTCAGTGAGTGTTCCCAAGTCACAGAAGAATATTCCATCAAATTGGAAGTTGAGAGAGCACCAAAGACCTGGTTTAACATCAGTAGAAACCAATGGATTTACCTGAGACTTTGAAGTAATACCTGCCTCTTGCAACAAATACCTAGACAGAAATCTCTAGTGAACTGGGGTTTGAAGGCTGATTCTTAGTTTTAGGGACTTGGTGTAGATTAGCAGCCCTTGCTGAGCATGTGTGAAGCACTGGACTTTGATTCCTGGAATCATCAAGTTAAATATAAAACAAAGCACATCTTTTAGTATAGAAAGTATACTAACTGTATAGTTATATTTCAGACTACACGTAAATTTAACTCACCTTATGTAGTTTACTGTTGAATGCATTTGCAAAATGGTTTTTAGTTCAGACTATATAATAAAAATTTTGTAAATTAAATTGAAAATAGCCAATTTGAATATTCTCTGAATTTTATCTTTAGAGTTTTATCATTAAGAGAAATTAAGAATTTCTTTTATTTGTACAAAAGCAGTAATAATTCATCATATTATTTTTCCTACATTTTTGAATTTTCAAAAACACAGGATAAACTACATCTTGGCTGTGATTATAACTGAGTATTATCTCATCTGCTATCTGCTATCCTGAGGTCAGAACCACTTAGGCCATTACTTCTTACTGTCTCCTTAGCAACAACCCACAGGAGACACTATATAAACACCTGTTTAATCAGTGAAAAGAAACCTGTCAATGGTGTTGATGAAAAGGATGCTTTGGATGTTTTATTCTAATTTTTTGATTTTGATTCTAATTTTTTGTTCTCTTTACTAAAGTTTAGAAGATGTGGTAAGTTGGGAAGCAGATTTAGAACTTCCATATGGTTTTATATCCACCCAAATAATTCATTTGTGTGGGTGACATGATAAGAAATAGTGGGCAGAAGGAAAAAGAAGGTAGAAGAAATTTAAGTCAACTCTCAGAAGCAATTTTTTTAAGTATGTGAGCATTTGTTTGTATTCGTGTATGTGAGCATAAATGTATACATGGGCAAGCAACCTTGATGAGGATACATAGTCTACTTTTAAAATTCTGTAAAATGTTGTAAATTCTTTAGGAGCCACAATCCCCTTCACCTGAGAAACTGACCTTTGAACTGAGTACACTTTCCCACAGGACACCACATTTCCTCTGTAGTAAGGAATTGCTTAGGGGACTCTTCTGCTTGCAACAGAAAGGACCCTGGCTGTTGTCTGTGCTAATTTGCCAGGAGAACCTTTTACAATGACTTAATCTCAACTTTCATTTCTCATGCAGTGCAAAGAAGCTGTGTGATCACTAAGAGAGGAACTGGCTCTAGAGTTTCTTCCTTAAGATGTGACCCAGACTGGCTTAGAATGTGAGGCTTATGCCTGGCTGCTTCTTTCTTAAAATCACTTTTTTTAATTTAAAATTTTTCTCATATAATATATTGTGATCATGTTTTTTCTCCTTCCATAAGTCATTCCAGAAGCTTGCCTCCTTACTTACCCAGCTTCATGTTCAGAGAAACATAACCAAAGTCAAATAAAAACAAGGTGAAAAAGATGAAAAGCACCAAACAATAACAAAAAAGCAGACGAAAACCATGAAGTCCTTTTTGTGTTAGTCAAGTACTCCTGAGTTTGAGGCGTGTCCTGTAGGGTGGTTGATATATCCAGTATCACTCCTGTAAATGGAGACTTTGCTGTCCCACCCGGTCCTGCAGCTACTTTTAAAACAACCACTCAAAGGATTAATATTAATCATAAACCATTTGATCTGTTGCTCAGGCTTATTACTAAATAGCGCTTACAACTCAAACGAACCCATTTCTAGTCATCTATATTTTGCCACGTGGCTTCGTGGTCTCAAACTGTTCTCTAGTACAACTTGTTGCTCTGGCAGCTTGCTTGCTTCCGCCCTCCTTCTCCCTCTATCTCTGCTTGGATTTCTTGCCTGGCTTTATCCTGCTTTGCTATAGGCCAAATCAGTTTCTTTTTTAACCAATGGTAATAAAACCTATTCTTAGCATACAGAGGGGTTGTCCCAAAGCACACTCCATTGGAGAAAACTGATCTGTTTTTCTTCTTCTTCCTGCACCTATCAATTGCAAACAGCATCTTGGTTAGGTAGGACTCTGTTCTTACTTCTCCCTGCTCCGATTTTTTCTGGCTTGGATTTTGTGGGTCCTGTGCATGATGTCACAGTCTCCGTGACTTTATATGTACATTAGTCCCCTTTTCTTCATGTGTGGGATGGAATGCAGGGCCTTGTACATGACAGGCCAGAAGAGTGAGCCTGGATCTCCAGTCCTGATGATGGGGTTTCTTTTCTTTTCTTTTTTCTTTTTTTTGTGATGGGTTTTCATTTACAGCTTGGGTATTCATTGAGTTGGACTGGTATTTCACAGACTTTTCAATGACATCATCAGATGGCCTCTATGGACTTTCAATGAATACAACTTTTTGGACATTCCCAACATCTCCTTTATAGCAGGCTTTCTTGGACTGCCAGTCCAGAAATCATGACATGGAAATTTATTATTAGTTATGAATGCTTGGTATTTTCTTATGCTTGTCCCACTAGCTCTTATAACTTAAATTAACCTGTTTCTAATTAATCTATGTTTTGCCTTGGGGCTATGTATGTATATATATATATATATATATATATATATTTCATTCTGTATGTCCTACTCCATGTCTGGCTGCCTGGGGACTGCCTGACTGGCTGACTGGTCCTGGGTGTCTCCCTTTCTTTCTCCTACCTTCTCTTTTTCTCCTTTCCTCTCCTCTCCTCTCTTCCCCTTATTCTCTCTGCCCACCAGCCCCTACTATCACTCTATTGCCTAGCTATTGACTGTTCAGCTTTTTATTAGACCAATCAGTTACCTTAGGCAGGCAAAGCAACACATCTTTACGTCATTAAAAAATGCAGCATAAACAAATGTAACTCACCTTTACATAGTTAATATAGTATTCCACAACACTCCCTCCCATTTTATTCCCTGAGGTTATTTTCGTGCCAGATTTTTTCTTCTCTGAGTGTCCACCATCTCCTGTCCTTCAGATTGTGGTTTCACCTTCCCCAGTACCTCCCCCCTTCCTGAGCAAATTTTAGCTAGGTTAAGCCATCATCTTTGACTGTTTGATGTATGTGCCTGAGAGACAGCAGGAAGTGGCAAGTGAAGCAAGTCCAGGACCTTCTCAATATGTTTGGGGCCGGTCGCTTTTCTCCATTGGGGTTACCCATCTGTTTCCCATCTGGCCTGATCTCCTCAGCACTGCTCATAGGCAAATGCCTGTCTCTATGACTGCATTAAATTTTCTGCTATATGTGTTTATTTCCCTAAATCTTATTTGTAACTGAGGGCACCTTTACAGAAGGTTCTTAGATTTGAACTTTGAAATGATTGAATCTAAAATTTAAAAATAGGATATGCAAGACTTATTGACTTTTTGAATTTGAATGTTGAAAAGCAAATTTTCTTTGTTTCAAAGCTAAAGGAAAAAAATGAAGAAGCTATTTTAAAACCTCTAATCTCAGTTCACCAGACATGATCATTTTCTGTCTATTTCTCTGGTACCTTGTTAGACTTTAACTTCAAGCTCCTTTAAAACCAGTATTAGAATTATCTATTTTCCTTTGGGACATTACTGATTTTTTGTAAGAATTTGAACAAATGAAGTTATGTGTTATCATATTCTCATATGTGTATTATCATATTCTCTCTCTTGTGTGCTGCTGAGGATAGATTTTATAATCTGCTCCTGGGATTACCCATGGAGTCTGAGAACCACTGTGCTCCAAGGAGCTTAATGTATCTATTGATTTTTGTGTGTTACTGAGGAGTTGGAACCCACTCACTGGTTGGTTTGTAAATAACTACAGTGAATCCACTAGGTGCTGACATGGGAACAGTGACATCATCATGTATTATGTGTCCTGAGTCCGAAGCCATTCGTAGATTCCAGGAAGAAATGTAGAAATACTTCACCTTGAAAATGAGGGTCAGTAAAAAAACAGATAGGAGCATTTCTCTAGTTTGCTGACCGACTGACGCAGGGCTCCTAGGGCCCAGGCCATCCCTGAGCCACACTTGAAGAGTTCTTCTAGCTGTTTGTTTTGGCAAGTCTGGGTCTCTTTTCTGTGATCCACCTTGTCTAGAATGTTTGGTTGTGGATTATGTGGGTCTTTTCTTCCCTGCTCCAGTGTCCGGAGACAATCAGGGCTGTGCCATGGCCCACGGGTTGTGGTTATGAGGTCAGTGAGGGGTGTCTCTGGAGTCCTAGAATCAGGTGTGGGCTCCCATGTTGTGTTATGGTACATTCAGTCTGGGATTTGTCCCAAAGAGGGATGTATTGCTTGGGTTTCCATACCCTTCTATTTTGGGAAATACCTTCATGTAGAAGAATGTGCTACATTTATATTTAAATTCTTAGTATTTTTAGTTTAGTTTTAATGAGTTTTAGAAATGATGTTCAAATCGCTTTATTTCTTTCAAATAAATGTGTGTGCCTACTGGATACCCTTTGCTCAGAACTCTAGCTGTGCACACTGCACCATGGGACTGTCTGCTGTCGCATGACTAGCAGCTGTACACACTGCACCGTGGGACTGTCTGCTGTCGCATGACTAGCAGCTGTACACACTGCACTGTGGGATTGTCTGCTGTCGCATGACTAGCAGCTGTCCACACTGCACCATGGGATTGTCTGCTGTCACATGACTAGCAGCAGACTTGTGGACGCTTCAGCTCTCAAGTGGCCTGCTAATTACAGATCCTGTAGTGTGTGACTTCTGCTTTGATACCCATTGATTCTTGAACAATTCTGCCGGTGGAGCCAGTTACATGCTGCAAGGCAATCAGGTACATGGAGCACGCCAGGGGCTAGGCCACTGCTGCTGGGAACAAACGAATTTTGGTGGGGAGAGAAATTGTGGGAGAGAGAAATTTGTTGATTTATTAAATTGATTGATCAGTTGGTTGATCTACCTTCAAGTTCTGACTACATATATAGGGGCAGTAGAAGCAAACCTCTATTTTCTTTGAGTTGTTCATGCTAGAGAAACATGGCCTTGTCCACGTCCCTGATCGGCATCAGTCTGCTTCTGCAGAGGTCGGATCTTTGGCCTTTTGTCCTCACTGTCCTTAGAAGTGAACTTATGGATGGGAGCAATGACAAGGATGAGCTGTGAAGAGCTG
This sequence comes from Ondatra zibethicus, assembly GCA_004026605.1. Taxonomy (NCBI): domain Eukaryota; kingdom Metazoa; phylum Chordata; class Mammalia; order Rodentia; family Cricetidae; genus Ondatra; species Ondatra zibethicus. The sequence continues at coordinate 14,355 of PVIU01002362.1, read as the reverse complement.
GTGTGGCTCCCAGAGATCTCCTTGGGTCTGGCTTTCCTATTTCTTGTTTTGTTCTGAATACCTATTTAAATCTCTTTCCTGGGGCTGGAGAGATGTTTAGCAGTTAAGAGCACTTGCTTTTCTTACAGAGGACCTAGGTTCAGTTCTTTCCACTTCATATCAGAAGCTTATAATTGTCTATACAATTATAAGCTTCAGGGGACCCAACACCTCTGGCTTCCATGGGCAGCTGCACATGGGCATCTGCATTCATGTGTACGTGCTCACATGCAGATAAACTCCTATTTAATTTAAAATAAAAAATAAGAGTTTTGAACTGTTGGACTTGAGTGCTGGGAACCAAACTCTCAAGAGCCATGCATGAATACAGCTCAATTCTGAGACAGCTTGAATGCCTTGGTTTTATTATTTTAATGGTGCTTGTATCTAAACAGTCAAGTTTATTTCTCTAAAAGAGTCAATAAACATCAATACTTTCATGTACTTCAGAGCTGAGATGAAAGGGCTACTGGTAAGGTACAGGGGAGGGAATCAGCCATCTATCAACCCATCTTCTCGCGAGCTGCTACAGAGAGACTTGGCCACCTTCAACACCTGTGCCCTCAACACTTCATTGTTCACATTGCAGAGAAGCCAGACTATACATTTTGGGATTGTCTACTCATAGCTTTTAGGATAAAAGGCATTGGTACTTAGTCACAGCTTCAGAAAACTCAGTAATTTCTTTGTTCTTTAACATACATGAATAGTTGCTTAGACAAGAAGCTTCCACTGAAATTTAAGACATTGTTTTGTATAAAAATAAGTGTTAGATGCTAATTGGAAATTTGCTTTCAAGAATGTCAATATTCTGGTATTTGTAAATCTGTGAACAGAGAATTCTGGCGGGAAAATGAATAAACTTGAAAAACAAACCAAAGTCTCTGTCCCTATGTTAGGCAGTGAGCTTCGAGTGAGCAGAGTCCATTTTAGATGCCTGGTAAAGTTCTTGTCTGATTGACTAATGACTGTAAGAGGAAGTGCAGATGTTGACATTACAGATGTGACTGATGGCTTGATTTCCTACAGGACACATATTAACACAGAGCGAGAGAAACCAGTTATTGGCCATAGCGTCATCGTTGTTTGTGGCATCCCAGTTACGAGCACGGCACTTTCAAGAGCATTCAAGGTACGAAGTGAAGGGTCAGAAAATACTCATGATTATCTTGTCAGCTCTTGATCTTCTCAGGGTCTTTGGGGAAATTACCATAAACTCACTGTTTAATGTGTTACTGCGAGTGCTTTAGTCTAACTTTTTCTTTCTTTCTTTCTTTCTTTCTTTCTTTCTTTCTTTCTTTCTTTCTTTCTTTCTTTCTTTCTTTCTTTCTTCCTTCCTTCCTTCCTTCCTTCCTTTATTTTTTTCTTTCTTTCCTTGGAAAAGAGTATCTTAGCTGTCTAATTTAGACATCAGTAGAGATAAGAAGCCACTCTGATATTTGATGGGAATTTTATTCATCTTAGCATGCATTGGTTATTTCTATTTTATTAATTTGCTAGTCTTGAAAAATGTTCACCATACAGCATTAGAAACCAATCCGAGTGGTTAAAAGACAAATGTCAGATCCTGGAAGCTGCGCGATGAGATGGTTGTCTATAACCCAAGGATAACTTTTAACTCTGTGGTGACCCAGGTGAAAAGGGAAACACACCTATTACCAGAATAAGAACAAAATTCTCAAGGACAAAGTTTGTTTTTCAGGGATGATGTCACTGATCATGGAGTTATGCTTACTAGAGTATCCCTTTAAGGAAATCCGTTGTGTTACCCAAACTGCGTTATTTTACTTTCTTCTTGCTTTTCTGCAAGAGGAACAATGAGAGAGTGGGTGATGGTGGGAGGCTACCAGCTAGCTCTGCTCAGCACAGGTCAGGATCACATTGCCTGTGAGGAAGTAGACAAGATCACAGTTGTATGTGGTTGCATCTTAGTATGTAATGTGGTCCATTTAGGCTGCTTCTTCAGAGGAAGTGCTAGAAGCTCAGTGCGCAATCTTTTTAGGAGTAATGAATGATTCTGGAGAGGTGTGTGGCCATGGTTTAGCAAACTACAGATGATTGGCGGAAGAGGGAGAGTGGTCAGCAGAGCCATGAAACTGATGACTACTTCCCTTGATGGCCTGCAGTATAGGGTGGCAGTTAGGAGCCACATGTGCTCTTAAGATTAAACCTAAAACCCAGTTTCTCCGTCACCCTGGCCATATTTCAAGTGCTCAGTAGCCACATGTGGTGCAAGGCTATGTGCTCTGCGAACACAATGGTTCTTTTCATCTTGGCAGCCCTGCTCCACTGGGGTCCGTGGGCTGGTGCTGCTCCAGCAGGGGTGTGCTCAGGAGAGAATCTTAACCTCCTGTTACTTGTGGCTACTTCTTGAATGACTATGATATTTCTGCCCTCATTCTCTTCTTATTTGGATTGCTGTTGCCTCAGGAGTCCTAAGTAGTTAAAGGTGAAATGATGTGGCTTTTAGGAGCTGTGCTGGCTTTTATTTAAAGGAAATAAATATGCTCATTTATTCTGGGTCAGGCTCCGAAGAGGACTTAAAGTAAGAAAAGTGAAAATTGGGTTAATCCCACACTTCGTTAACAGTCACTTTAAACATTGCAATGGTTTACCTGGGGAGGCATTTGCATAATAATTAGAGTTATTCTAGTAACACTGGAAGGGCGGCTCCTGTGCTTTGTTTTCTTGCTTTAAACCCAGGGCCAGGGCTGCATTTCCAGAGCTTAATCTTTTTTGATTAAAAAATCCACACTATTATATTATGATTATTTATTAGCTGTTCTTTGGGAAAACTTGTTATGTTTTAGAGGTCTTTAAACATCTGCAATTGATGATAGTATAAGGAGCCCATTTAATCATTTCTCTGCTTCCACAGTCATAGAAAAAGTGCCCCATCATTTCCCGCCTGCCCCAGTTGTTAACATTTTAAGGGAAATTTCCACGCACAAATAGACAAGTTTTACTTGTATACTTCAGTGAAATGCTGCTTCTGTGCAGCTTAACCCTCTCGAGACAGATGTGCAAGTGTCTGTCCGACGCTCAGTCCCCCACCTCGCTTTGGTAGTGCCTGCAGGGACCGTTGTCCTTTGTGCTTGACTTCTGCAGAATTTCTACCCCAAACTGGAAATTTGATCATCGCTACCTTAGTAACTTTACATGTCATTTGTGGAACTCATTGTCTTTTCACAGGTGAGAAGAATTATATTAGTGAAATACAGAAATCAGAGTTCAGTTATGCAGACCATTGTGCATAGCCATGTGGCAAGTGATTGTTCCTTTCTAATGAGATGATTTTCTGTGGACCTTGCCACTTACTTAGGCTAAAAGGCTCTAAACCAGCACCAGCACCAGCAATAGAGGCGCTCAGGTGCATTCGCATGTCTGCTGTAGAGGACCTGATGCCTCCTCCAGGCTGAGGTCTGCTGTCTGAACCTTCCTAGCCTGGCTTCTGAGGCTGTTTTTATGATTGGCTTGGGAATGGAGTGGCATGTCACCCTCCAGGTGTGGCTTCACCATGCTGTGTTTTCACTTCCAAACCGGTAGCTCACAGCCCTTCCTCTGTTTTGCTTGTTTTGGCTGCTGATCTTATTTTCCCAATTTCTCTGTGGTTTTTACTCTTTCATCATTTATGACTTGGAAAAAGGCATTACTATGTAGCATAGTATTTAGATAGTAAAGTGATAGGTGGCATTTCTGGGAAAAAAAGAAAAGTTAATGTCAGAAATAATAGTACGCTTCTTGGGATGCCTGTAAGTGTGCAGAACATAACTTCTTATATGCGTGCATACTGACTTACTGTGTAGTTACGCTCCTTCGCAATCCTTAACCCTCTGGGGCTTTGAGGTGTCAGTCACTCAGAGCAGAGGCCTGGAGCACTGTCCCTAGCTCCAAAATAAAAACATTTTAATGCAGAGGTGAATATTAACTCTGTTAAAGGAACGCGTTCTCTTATGTAAATCTGAAATGATTTTACTGCATTGTGGGTTTGGTGTAGTGATTTGTGCTACTAACTAGTAATTGTTAGAAGGAAAATAACAGTCATAGTCCCTTAGTCCCTTTTGGTAATGTTTACGCTCAAAATGCCTGTTCTCTTCAGCTCGATACAGCTTGTGAAGCAGTCAGGGGAACTTGCCTTACCCTGGGCAGGCCCGCCTCTGCCTCTCAGGCTTCTCAGGTGCTGGTGAGAAGGTCCACCTGCCTTCACGTCACTGTTGTCTTCCCGCCCCTCTGCCCGCAGCATTTCTCTGCAGTAAAGCTTTGCAGCTCTGAGGTTGTCACCCGTGTTTTCTGCTAAGCGTGTAACTTACTGAGGGATAGTGGCTCGGTGACCAACTCTCTCTTTCCTGAGCAGAAAGCGTGGTTGGTATCCCTAAGAGTGAGGAAGAGGCAGGTACAGAGAGAGCCCCGTTCCCCTTTAGATGTCTGTCCTCAGCCTGATCCATGCTGTAAGGGGCAAGAGCAGTATTAATCTGTTTTCACACATTGCATTTAATTCAAGGTCTTTGAGAGTAAATGCCGACTCTGGGCTTATAAAAGTATTTTTATTGCAGATATATAAACATTTACTAAATTCATTGGCCTTATTTTGTTCACTTGCTTTAACTGTGTGCTGGCTAGTATTTTGTCAACTTGACATAGGCCAGAATCACTTGGGAAGAGGGAACCTTAATTGAGGGAATGTCTCTTTCAGATTGGCCTGTGGGACATTTGCTTGATGAGTGATTGATGTGGATGGGCCCAGCCCATTGGGCCTGGGATTTTAGATGGTATAAGAAAACAGCAAACCATGGGTAGCAAGCCTGTAAGCAACACTCTTCCATGGCCTCTGCTTCAACTCCTGCCTCTTGGTTTTTGCCTCAAGTTCCTGCCCTGACTTTCAGATGATGGGCTGACAACAAGCTATGAGGTGAAACAAACACTTCTCTCCCCATTGCATTTAGTCACTGTTTTATCAACAGCAATAGAAACCCCATGACAACAACTTTTTTTTTTAACAGCCCACCAGAAGATGCTCTCAGAATTAACATGGTTTATCTCTTTAATTCATTTGGAATTCGCTTAATGATTGTTGTTGATAATGAGGACTAGTGAATTCAGGCATTGTAGCTTACACTTTTAATCCCATTGCTTGAGAGGCTAGGGCAGAGGGATTGCTATGAGTTTGAGCATAGTATAGGCCACATAGTGAGTAACAGGCTGCTGGAACTGCGAGGTGGGAGAGGGAGGGGAGACAGAAAGAAGAGAGGAGAGAGCTATGGTCTGTTCCTTTGTGTTAAACAGCAGGATTTACTATTGTAGCCGTTTCTAAGTGTAGAGGTCTGTAGTGTTGACTCTAACAACAGTGTTTGCAGCAGCCCTCCAGCTTCTTCATCTTGTAGAACCGAAAGTCTGTATCTACTGATGAACTCCCTTCTCCTGCCCGAGAGCCAACGTTCTGCTCCCTGTTTCTGTAAGTTTAACCACTCCATTACTGTATTTCTCATATAATAATTATTCCTAATCTTTAAAAGTTCAGCATTGTGGAATACTACTTTAACTAGAGAAAGATGTGTTCCATTTGCTTATGCTGCATTTGTGTAACATGTAATGATGTGTTGCTTTCCCTGCCTAAGGCACCTGATTGGTCTAATAAAACGCTGGACAGCCAATAGCTAGGCAGTAAAGTGGGTAGTCGGGGCTGGCAGGTGGAGAGAATGAGGAGGAATCTCGGCTTGAAAGGAGAGAGAGGAGAGAATGAGGGAGAAAGTGAGGGAGGCACCCATGGGCAGCCAGGCAGCTGCCAGACAGACAGACTTGGAGTAGGACATACAGAAGGAAGGAAAGGTAAAATGCCCCAAGACAAAAATGTAGATGAAGAGAAACAGGTTAATTTAAGTTATAAAAGCTAAGGTAATTTACATGAGGACACCTTACAGAGTGTGACAGTATCCTGCATGTCTCTTACCCACTGGAAATGCGCACACCAAAAGGGCTTTGATTATGGCTTAGCCATTAGTTAGATTTTTCAGAATAGGAAAGCATGGGTTGCTTTGGTTGTTTTGACTCCTTTACCCAGCACTGAACTGTGGGACCAGCACCTCGTGAGGTACCAGGAGTTTGGTTCCAGCTCATGTTAAGATGGTACAAACAGCTTTGCCAAACTGCTTCAACCTTATGCCTTCATCTTCCTGTCTGAATAATACCAGTTTTGTATGGGGTGGCTTCTTCAGTTCAGAGCCTGTTTGAATTGAATGAGGTCATAGATTTTACTTTATGCCCATAATTTCTTCCCAGTACTGGTTCAGATGTTAAAGTTCAGAAACCAGAATGTTTTTATGATGGCCTGTGGTGAAAACAGCTCAGCCCACAATGTGGAAACAAGGCAATCCCTATGTTAGGGTTGGCCTAGGCTGTGTGGATCAGTGTGTAACCTCACCCTGTGCTCTGGCTTAGTGGGACATGTCTAGCATCTGGCCAGTCACACAGCCTGCCACCAGTTTAACCCTTTCAAGCACAATCCTGTAAGAGGAAACTGCGTTCTCTTGAATCCCCTCTCTGTGTTATTGTTCTCCTGACATCTGTGGTGTGCATTCTTCCTCGTCTGGCTTCCTGATAAAATGGAGAATCGATGTCCTAGTGATTTCTACTCGACACATGCAATTATCTGAGGTTTTTCTTGCTATTGAAAACCGGTGGCCTTTCCCGGTCTCAGATGTAATTTGTTCACTTGTTCTTGAGTTTCCATCTGGAGAGTGAGTTTCAGGTTTCAAATCGGATTTTAACCATTGAAGGGTAATTGGGGAAGGGCACACAGAAAAGGTAGCCTTGTGAAATCACTTCTAAGAAAAAGCCAGTTTTGTTGTGTGGTTTGCATTATAGGAGGTTTAGTTTTAGGTTTTTGAATTTAAAAGGGTGTGTCATATTGTATCACATTTATACCAGCTATGAAATAAAACAACTTTTATATCACACTTGATTCATATATGTTCTTGGAAAGGTCATGCTTTTACAACAACGTTGTTGGTTGGTGACTGACTATATACTTTGCATATTTCCAAACACACATGACCATAAAGCATCTTTGGAAATACACACCTCCATCTGAGCAAGCGTGCCTCTGGAAGCAGCAAGAGGAGAGAAAGACACTAATGCAGTCATTTCCTATTGGCTCTTACTGCTTCTGCTACGGTGTTTTTAATTATTTACTATGACTGTATCTTGGCTGAGTTAGAAATCACAGTGGACTCAAGCACAAATTGTGTGTGTGCAAGATGACACATCTGTAAGTTTTTGCTGAATATCACATTTTAAAACTATTTCTCTTCAGGTCAGCTGCCTTGTCAGAGCAGCCTGTCATTGCAGGAGTCTGTGTCCTCTCTGCCCTGACTCCAGAAGCTCTTACACACTTCATCAGTATTATTGTGATTCTGTGGCTGCAGGATCCTTGGCAGCTGTTGCACCCCACTGGCAAATCCTATTCATTCTTCTTTCCCATTCACCATTGCATTGGAGAATTGATTTCTCTCTCCTCTACTCTAACCTTTCCCAGTTCATTTCGGATTGTTCGATGTGAAACATTTTAATTTCATATCATACAGCTATTCATCTCACAATCCCTTTTTTAACCTGTCACCAGGGTAACAGCATAGCATGCTTTCTTTAGGCAATCAAGTTTTTATTTCACATGCTTAATGTTGCATTAAATGTTTGCATTTTGTTTAACCCCCATTAAATACTTTGAACTCTGGATATGTTTTATAGGGTAATGAAATCCCTGATTTTTGAATTGAAACTAAATCAACACCATCAGTGCATTTATAAGAAATGTCAAAAGATTAATTTGCATAATGCAAAGATGATTGTTAAAAATCCAAGTTAGCCGATCTGTGCAAAGTAATTTTCAGTAGGGAATGGAGCAGTATTTGTATATTTATGTTCAGCCTTGTTCCAAAAAAGAATTTAAAATTGGTTTAGAGAGATTTGTCAGGGAGAGAAATGCAATATTTAAATGACTAATGGAATTGGTACAAATGGGAAATAGATCTTTTGAAGAAAATGCTTTTCAGCTTGCTTCTTCCTGTAGTTATGCGTAAAGAACATAATGACTTAGGTGTTTAATGATAGACAGATGGGCCAGAGTGAGACGAAAGGTTGTTCTAGGAGCTTGGTTTGCAGAGTGTGTTCATTAATATTTGCTTGTCAGCACACGTTAGTATTGTATTTCCCTTAGATAACACGGATTAGTGCAGATGGAAATGCATGTGTGTAGGTCTGATTCTTTGAAACAATTCAACTAGGCTTGTGTTTCTCTTACCTTTTCATCTTCACCCACAAATAGTAATTTCAGTGAAATCTGTTCTAGGGATAAATTCTATGAAATGTGGAAAATACTAAGAAGTATAAATAAAACTCTAGGGAAAATAATGGGAGCTAATGAACCATGTTGTTTGAAGTATGGTTGTTTAAAAAGATACTCACCTAGTAGTTGTTCATGTTTACACTTAGGTCCTTCCCTATATTTACTAGTGCTTTCTTGGTAATAGATAGAAGAAACTGAGTTCAGCTTCCTGATTGATTTTCAGTCTTTTTAAAAAAAACTTTGAAGTGCATATATGTCTTAGAAGCATTTTCATTAAATTTTTTATTTATTTTTCATGCCTACCATAGTTTCCTCCAATTCCTCTCCTCTTGTTCCCTTCCCCACCTCCTTTTTAACCCCCCTCCCCCATCCACTTTTCTGTCTCCAGAAAGGGCGTTAGCATAGCATGGCACATCAAGTTGAGGCAGGACCTCCCCTGCATGAAGGTTGGATGAGGCAGCCCAGCATGGTGAGTGGTTTCCCTGAAAGCCAGCTCAACCACCAGGGACAGGTCCTGGTCCCACTTCTAGGAGCCCCACAAACAGACCAAGCTTCACAACTGTCACTCAGGCAGATGGCCTAGGTTGGTCCCATGCAGGCTCCCTAGCTGTTGGTTCAGTGTTGGTAAGCTCCCACAAGCTCAGGTCCGCTGTCTTAGAGGCATATATTAACATACTCTTGTCTTCAGTTTGGTTCTCTGTGGAAATTCTGATGTGCTCTCTTGTGGTTATATGGATCCGGATAGCACTGGCCTAGCTGAGCAGTGGTAATGACCATCTACTTCACAAAGGTCTCCTCCTCTAAGTAAGTCCTTCTTTTTATGATGATAGTGTCAGAGGAGGTGCCGCTTGTTTGTCCCAGCCGCCCGGTTAGTTTAGCCCCGAAATAATCACACAGAAACTGTATTAATTAAATCACTGCTTGGCCCATTAGCTCTAACTTCTTATTGGCTAACTCTTATATTAATTTAACCTATTTCTATTAATTTGTATATTGCCATGTGGCAGTGGCTTACTGGCAAAGATTCTAACCAGCGCCTGTCACAGGTAGAGGATCCATGGCTTTTCTCGTCTCCACCTTTCTTCCTCCCAGCATGCAGTTCTATCTTCCCCGCCTACCTAAGTTCTGCCCTATCAACAGGCCGAGGTAGTTTCTTTATTCATTAATCAAGAAAAGCAACACAGAGACAGAAGGACCTCCCACACCATGATAGCCTTTGCCTTCTGAATTAGTTATTAGGTCATTCAAAATATTGCAGATGGTGCCCATGTGATAAGATGCATGAATCTATGATAAGAACAGAGTCATCCTTTCCTTTAGGAACCCTAGAGTTAAATAAGATAGGTGGTCACTCACTCTGTACAGTACCAATATAGAAGAGAGATGTCTAGGTTGTTTTCCAGAGTAGAGAAGAAATATAATTTTCAACTTTGCCACATTATTCTATCTAAAATGTCCAGTTTTCAGCCATGAGTAACAGCATGTAAAGAAACATGAAAGTGTGGTTCACGCTAGAGATGGAGTTAGTGGAGACTATCCAGGAGGGAGTCTAGGTGCTAAACTTATTACACAGTGATCTAAGCAAACTATTTGAAATGTATTCCAGGTGCCCAGAGAGATGGAATAGCAGTTATGAGTACTTACTGCTCATACCAAAGACCTGGGTTCAGTTTCCAGCTCTCACCTCTCATCTGCCTCTAACTCCAGTTGCTAGGGGATCTAATACCCTCTGACATCCTTGGGTACCTGCATATACATGGTACACATAAACTCACACAGGAACATGTACTACATACATATAAACTTTCAAAAAATTGAGTATGTTCAAGGAACTAAATGAAGTGCGTTATGAAGAACTGAAGGTTTGCATAGCAACCTTGATTGATAAGATGGTAGATAGCCATAAAAATTGAAATAATAAAATGGCAAGTAATAATTTTAGATAAAAAAATGCTTAAAAATATTATCTGCATTCAACTGTAGATTTGAGGTGGTAGGGGAATCTTCAGATGTTAGGATATGTCAGTTAAGATTATCCACTATGTCAGACAGAAAGAAAAAAAAAGAAAAGTTAAAAAGACTCAGAGATTTAGAAGGATACAATCAAACTAGCCACACGAATCTGCTTATAGTTCCAGAATGAGAGGAGAAAGGAGCAGAAAAACAATTGAAAGAAATTATGGCTAAATTTACCCAACTTTGACAAATAGTGTTATTCTGCAGAATTAAGAATGTTAATAAAGTACAAGTATGATAAAGACAGCCACACAGACACAGCTCAACACACAAAACAGGAAGAATTTTGAAATCAGTAGGAGAAAAATGAACTGTATCCTCATACAGATAAGGAGTTCATTCCTCAGCAGATACCAAAATGGTTGGGGGATGATTGGAACCAGCAGGATATAGTGTGGTTTACTGGTAGAGTACTTATCTACCTCATGTGATAGACTATGGAATTGGTCTCATACATACATACATACCTGACTCTGGGCTTCCCACAAGAGATAAACTTTCCAGTCAGAAGAGCTTTGTTCACACTTCTTACAAGTCTGGCCTGTCAGAAACTACAGTGTATGAGGTGCACATTTTTGTCAAAGCCATCAGAGAATGGTTAGAACTTAAATAGGTAGCCATCGTTTATGGTCCTGAAGTCTCAGAGAAGACACTCAGGACTGTCTGGACTTCCTGACATCAAGCAGGATATCATGGTAAAATGGGCTGGGGGCAACAGACAGGGGAGTTCCCCTGAAAATGTGTGCACATGAAAACTCCACGGAGCTCAGCCTGGAGAACTTGCCAGAATGATGAACAGGCTTGAATTTTGAGTTGCATACGAAGTGATGTGGTGATGATGCTTGGAATTTTGAATCTTACCAGTTGGAGAGTCTTGTAAATACTTCAAGCTTTCCATTAAAACCCTGGGAGGGGCTACTCTTCAGGAGAAAAGACTGTTTCTGGAATCCGCAGTTTGCATGTTTGGTTTATTAAGAACAAAACCAGATAGACACATCCTTACATGCCGTGCAATCAGGCCTTCGGCTCCAGTTACTGATTAGTAACTTCAGTGCCTGCTGTAATAAAGACCACTCAGGAAGAGAGCAAAGCCTAAGTCCCTTCAGTATCCCTGCCCCCCGAAGATTGGCTTGGTATATAGATTAAGAATAAAGGTGACTTGTAGTTAAGAGAAAGAACAATCAGAAGAAACCAGCCAGGAGAATTTGAAGATGTTGGAATCATGGGTAAGGACTTAATAGTAGCGATTCAAATTCTTTTTAAATGTTAAAGAAAAAAATATGAACAAACTGAAAGGGAATCCAGCGTAAGAATGGAAGCGTTAAGAATGTATGGAGTGAAATTCCAGGTGTAAAATGTGTTATATTTACCATGGACAATTTGATTGGGACATTGCAAAGCAGGCTTGTGGTGACAGAAGAAAGAATGGGTAGTTCAGAAGGTAGAGGACTGAGATTGTATATGGTCTGAAAAAGAACAAATAGAATTTCGGATACTGAAGAAGTACAAAAGGGTGTTTATGGAAATCTAAGGTAAATTTCATACCATGACTGTGGTAGTTGGTACCAGAGACATATACAGATGTCCAAACTTACAAGTTACGACCTTAAATATTAGGAGTTTTCTTCTTTTCATGTGTGTGTGCGTGTGTATGTGTGCACGCACGTGAGTGCATATGCATGTGTGTCTTTACATGTGTCTGGGCATACATGTGGCATGTGGGTATGGAGACTGAAGCCTATGTCAGAATCTGCCTCCATGGTTCTTTGGCCTTCTCTGCGCAGGGTCTGTCAATGAAACTCAGAGCTCACTGATAGTGCTGGTCTTACTAGCCAGCTTGCTATGGAGACCCTTTCTCTTTCTGAGACCTGGGATTTCACACAGGCCTTCATGCCTACCTGGCTAATGCTAGCACTTTGATCACTCAGCTGTTTTCCCAGACCCAGGATTTGTCTGTCTGTTTGTTTTTTAAATGTCAAATATATCTCAGCAAATATGTTTTAAAAAATTGAAGACATGCTAGTTGGCAGTGGCGCACACCTTTAATCCCAGCACTCGGGAGGCAGAGGCAGGTTGATCTCTGTGAGTTTGCGCCGTCTTCAGAGCGAGTTCCAAGACAGCCAAGGCTATTACACAGAGGAACTCTGTCTTGGAAAAAAAAAATTAAGACAGCTTCAGTGATTTGGGAGATATCAAGAAAGATAGCAGATGTGCTGGGAGTCACAAAAGGGAAGGACAGAGAACAGGACAAGAAATGCTAGAAAAATACATCGGATGTTTTCTCTGAGAAAAGACTGAGAATAAGTAGCTGAGAGATGGCTCGCACTTGCTGCTGTTCTAGAGGACCTGTGCCTGGTCCTGTGCCTGGTCCTGTGCCTGGTCCTGTGCCTGGTCCTGTGCCTGGTTCTGTGCTTGATCCTGTGCCTGATCCTGTGCTTGATCCTGTGCCTGGTCCTGTGCTTGATCCTGTGCTTCATTCTTAGCGCCCGTCTGGAAGCTCACAGCCTCCTGTAACCGAACCCCAGGGAATCTGAATGGCCTTTGTGGGAGAACACACACTTGTAGCATACACAGACACAAATATATACACAGAAATAAAGATAATAAGTCATTTAATATTTTCTCCAGCATTATCCTAATGACCCTAATCCATGGGATAAAAATAAAAAAGCAAATTAAAATGTACAAACAGAAACAAATGGATACTTTGCATTCAGAGAAGCCATAATCATTTGCACAGGAAATATTAAGGAATCTCCACAACTAATACAGTTAGGAAAGTTGTAGAACTAAAAGTCAAATATAAATTGCATTTCCACAAAGACTAAAACCAATGAAAAAGAATCAATGTTCCATTTACCATAACATTAAAATAATTAAGCAAATACCTTAACAAAGTATATTCTATGCAGTCACTCCTCAGCATAGTAAAAAAAAATTGGCATTAAGATTGGAAAGTAAGGACATTTAAGAAGGAGACTATAAGAAATCCATCATGCTCAAAACACATAAATTGAACAGGAGAGACTCAGAAGTGCTATGCATGATGAAGAGGCATTCAGCATTAACCCTGCCTGTGCTCAGACAGGACAAACAAAGACGAAGGTGGTCCCTGCCTTATGCTTAGTCTAGATTGCTTATGGGTCTAACTACAGTTCCAGGGAGAGGGAAGGCTTTGTGCTGGCTTTGGAATCTTTCTGGCTGTGCAAAGGGAGCTTTAGAAATAGCTAACAAAGGTGTAAGAAATGGCCTACGAAATTTCCCGAAATAACCTCCATCCCTCTCTCCTCTCACAGAAGAAATCTAGAAGTCAGTCGTAGGTCTGGGAGAGGAGTTCAGGAAATGGTGCGGGGGTAAAGGACCCACATGGGGGAGGAGAGACCTATGGGGTCCTCTGACCTCTACGTGTGTTGTGTGGCGTATGCCCACACATAGACACATTAACAAAACTATAAGAAATATGTGTCTCTTGAACCTTAGAATAGTAGAAAAGCAAACAAACAAACAAAAAACCAAGTTGCCATTCCTGTCTGTTAGAGCATCTATAACCCCGAGTGCTCAAGATGCCAAGTCCTGCCAAGGATTGGGGCAGTGCTGGAGGACGTCTTATTTACTGCAGCGGGAATACAAAGTGACACAGCCACTTGGGACTTTGGCAACTTCTTACAAGACTGGATGTCCTTGTAAGAAGATCAAGCAGTGGTGGTCTTTGGCATTTATAATAATGAGTGGGAACCCCATATCCATTCTAAATCCTGCCTGAGTACTTATAGTAGCGTTGTTCATAATTGCCCAGAGAAGCCACAAGTCTCATAAAATGAATACTTCACAGCAGTGAGATATGAGCTTATCAGTTGCAAAGATCCCATGCCCCTAAGTGTGTACAGCAAAGATACTGTGCCCCTAAGTATGTACTGCAAAGATCCCATGCCCCTGAGTGTGTACTGCAAAGATCCCAT